>JAJIZL010056671.1:0-10291 GCA_023969395.1 Amblyomma maculatum | reverse complement strand
GAGGGTAGGGGGTGAGGGGGCAACATGGACAAGCCGGACAAGAACAGCTATGAATGGCTCGCAATGGCTTCAGCGGTGACTTTTACTACAACCAAAACAAGTCATTTTTTTAGTTTTTAGTATAATTAGAGCCCAAATAATACCAAAGGCCGCAGTATTGAGCTATTCGGTTTTCATTCGACAGCTATATTCTTAAAGAATGGCACACAGCATCGTTTGGCGTAGTTAGGCAGCCACATTTTCATGCGCCTCTAGCGGATTTTGTTTCACTTGTGCTGGCCACAGTGATCGGAGCTGCTTGCAGTCGTTTGTATCGGATGCCGCCTGTCCGTACAACAGGCATGATTGTGCGTCGTTTTTACGTCTGCAAGCTGCATATTTTCGATTTTGTGCTGTGGTTGTGCTCGTAAACAAATTTCTAGAATGCCGGGCTGCTGTTGCGCTCCCAATTGCAAGTCCAACTATGCTGGAGAGTCGCGTGTGCGCGTGCACGTGTTTCCTTGTGACCCTGTGCGGCGAGCGGCATGGACAAGAGCGGTTCCCCGGAAGGATTTTACTCCTACGAAAAACACAGTGGTAAGCTATGGCTTATGAGTCGATTCGCGGCTTTTTTATTAAAGCAATGTGCGTTTTTCCGGCTAAATGTATTCAGCAACAGCCGAATGTTGCTTGCGTTGTCGGAGCCTGAAACGTGCTCATTCTTTTTGTAGTATCGAAAGCCGAACCGAGCCGTTTATCCTTCTGGTAGTATAAAACATATTTGTACAGAATGTCTTTTTTTTTTTTCATTTCAGCTTTGCGAGAAACATTTTGTGGCAAGCGATTACGTCAAAACATCTAAGTACACAGATGTGAAGACGGGAAACGTTATTGAAGTGCCGCTGAAAGTCTCCAGGCTGAAGCCGGATGCGGTACCAAGTGTGTTCCCGAATTGTCCCCAGTACCTTTCACGGCAACATGCGTGCACTCGGGAGGCTCCGGAGGATAAAAGAAAACGTGTTGAGGACGAATCACTCCGCATTGCCATGGAAAAATCTCTAGAAGAAAAACATCAAGGAGACAAGCATAACGAAGTAACAAGCTTTTCTGAATTTCTTCATGCCCTGCCAAGCTTTAACACCTCGCCGTTTTGGTCTGTGATCACAATGGAGTCCAAAGTTCTATTCCTGGATTTGACTGTTGATCAGGGCGCCTCTGTACGTTCATCAGTGGTAGTTTGTGACAACATGTGTGTAGAAGTGTATTACGGGGAAACACGCATCGTGGACCTTCATGGTGTCAGTGTGCCTGCAGTGTTGCAGGACTTAAGACAACTGAGTGACATCCTTCAACATGTTGAGTCTCTGCGTAGTGCTCATTCTCCCTACAATGACCAGCGGGCTCGCCATCTGCTTGAAACTGTGGAGGAGCTGTTAGAAGAGTTAATATGCAATCATCAGCCCCAGTTACATGAATGGCACCTCGAAGTCGTGAAGTTTATAAAATCCCAAGTAGACCTAATCCTCAACAACGCTGCACGCTACTCGTCGGACCTTCTCGTATTTGCAAGCCTCCTTTACACCATTTCACCGCATGCATACAAATTCCTCAGAGGTTCACTGAAGGTAAAGTTGCCTCATCCAGAGACAATAAGACGTCTCTGCTCTGCTCAGCAAGTAAGCCCGGCCATAGAACAGCAAGGCTCCTGTTTCCTGTCATATGCTAAGAAAGTTGCTACCACATTGAAAGAGCATGAAAAGACAGTAACTTTAATGATGGATGAAATCCACATTCAGTCATACTTTGATTTTAAAGCTGGGTCAGTTGCCGGTGCAGCAGTCAACACTGCAAGCCCGGCAAAAACAGCGTTTGTCTTTATGATTCAGAGTCTGCTTTCAAATAACAAAGATGTTGTGCATATATTGCCAGTGGCTACAATCGATGCAAAATGTTTGCATGATTTTCTGCGAATGCTAGTCATGAAGCTTGAAGATACAGGATTTAAAGTAATTGCCATCATCTCTGACAATAATTCCATCAACAGAAAGACAATGTCATTGTTTTCAGACCCTCCGAGACTAAAGATAGTTTATCAGCATCCAGCTGACAAATCACGACCTTTGTTTTTTGTCATAGACCCTGTCCACGTGTTGAAATGTGTCAGAAATAACTGGTTAAATCAACGCAATGCAGGAAGGTGCATGTACTTCCCAGATCCAAAAAGTACAGACCCCAAACCCAAAATCTTGGCAGCATCATTTAACACTTTATGTGAGCTGCATGAATCCGAACAAAATGAGCTTTTAAAGATTGCTCCGACATTGTCATTGAAGGCACTGAATCCTTCAAACATGGAGAGGCAAAATGTAAAGTTAGCACTGAGAATATTCAATTTATCAACTGTGGCAGCACTTCATAATAGCAACATTCAGCATGCTGACGGTACTGCTCAGTATATCAGCATGGTGCTAACGTGGTGGAATGTTGTTAACGTTAAAACTCCCCGAAAGGGCCAGCGGCTTTTAGATGACTTGCAAAAACCCATAACCTCGACATCTTGTCCCCAGTTAGAGTTTTTGGGGAAAATGATGCAGTGGCTCGACTACTGGGAAAGTTTGAGGCACGATGCAGGACATTTAACAAAAGAAACTCACTCAGCGTTATGCCACACAACTCATGCGCTCCATGAGGTCGCTATCTACTGCCTTGAAGAACTTGGTATGCAGTATGTTTTGCTAGGCAAATTTCAAACAGATTCCCTTGAGGATCGCTTTGGTCGGTACCGTCAGTTGTCTGGTGCCAACTATCATGTGTCGATTAGGCAGATTTACGAGTCTGAGACAAAGTTGCGGCTACAGAAAGTGCTCGAGTTACCAGACATTGATGTGGTGTGCGATGTTCCTGTCATTAGCTCCAACTCATTGCTGAGCCAGTTTGATGTCGCAGTTTGGGACAGCGATATTGAGAAGAAAGTGGCAAGGCTACCAGCTGTGACATATGTTGCCGGTTACTGTGCTCATGCAGCTGTAAAGAAACTGTTGTGCCAGTCATGTAAAGAAAATCTGATAATGGATGATACAGAGATAGACATTGCTAGAAATGTCCTTATTTCCAGCATGACAAGAGGTGGCCTGAAGTTCCCACGCGAACTTGTTGTGAATGCTGTCCTTACCACAGAAATAGTGCTGGACAAGCTTAGGAGTCCACGCTTTGCAAAACAGTTCTTTGCACTTCCTAAGCAGAAAGAAGTGCTAGTGGCCCTTGTGCATGGCATCATCAATGATAATGATGACCTGGATGTTTGTGTGAATGGCCATACTCCTCAACAAGTCATACATTACATTTTGAGTGCAGCAGCAAACACCCTTTTGAACAACTTGTGCAAAGCAGCAAATAACAAGTTAGCAAGCGACAAGTTGTCTGCCACAAAGGCAAAGCGAAAACTTGCAACTGTTAAAAGTTGAGGTGTCATTTGTGCAGTTTTGCTTCCACAGTATTGTTTGTAAAAAGAAAATAACTTTTTCTTTCATCAATGTCAAATAAAATGTCCTTCATCCTACCTTCATTCTCAAGAAGGCTTCTGATGTTGTAATCTCTGTCTGTTCCGTGTCACGGAAACTCGTGCACGCCTGAATTTCTTTACTTGAAGCAGTCCTGTGTGCCAAAGCAGTAAAGTGTATTCGCAGAAAATTTACTCTACCAACTTTTTTTCCTGACACTGACATGCATCGCATTTATGTGCACTTTTACGAAGAATGTGTTCTTGTACAAAGAAGAGACTGTCAAGCATTGTATTTTTATTTATTTTCGACGAATTGTATAATAAATGATCCTGTATTGCTGCTGAGCAAAAATGAGTGTGCATTTTATGAGTTGATTTATTCCACTTTGAACTATTGACATTTTACTTTCATGTAATGCCAATTTCTTGCCATTTTTGTAACTTGCCTGATAGGGCTTTTGAAAGTAAAAAAAAGCCCCGAAGTGTTAAATATATGTAATATAATCATGGCGGTAGCTTGCAACGTGAATAGCTTATTACTAGATCAAATAGAGTTTATGCACCACAGTGATGACAAAATTTTACATCATTCGCTTCCAATCAGTCAGAAAACGGTTCTTATATGTGTAAGCATGCAAACCGACTCCTTAAGGCACGAAGCTACAAACTGGGGTGAGAATTCCCGGCCAAGCTTCGTAAATAACTGTAGACGCAGTATATTAGTTCCTACTGGTAACACAAGCGAGCGAATCTAATTTATTTCACGCCAACATGCAGCTTATAGGGAGAGAGCGAGTGTGGTGAAGTCCACTTCCAGGACGATCTGACTTGCGTGACGTCACGCCGCCGTGCGGGGGCCTTCAGTCTTCTAGGTGGTGTTGCCTTTGTCCGCCGCTGACTCAGGCGCCTAATTATTTTCAGCCAAGTGGTGAGCTAAAAGGACGAAGTTTTTTCTACTTCCTGTGGGGCCAACTTCCGCTGTACGCGCGTTAGGGCGAAGACGGGCTTCACCGAGCAAGCAGCGGCATCAGCGCCGGGCGTGTAATTTCTCTAATGAGCGGTTTTAGTCGCTGGGACGTGGACAGGAAAGTGCGCCGGCGCTTTCGTGTCATGACCGTGAAAGCGAACTGAACGCCTTTCAGTTCCATGGATAGCATCGGCTTGGACTGAAGCGGGGATTGACAGAAACAACATCGGGATTCCCGGCGTTATAAGTGGGGGACTGTCTTCCGTTGCCATACAATCGATAAGCACGTGCTTTGTTTTTCTGGTCTTCCAGGGAGGGGAAAAAATGAAAGTCGACCCTGGTGTTGTCAGAGTCACGCGACATGCACGCAAGTTGCCCGTTCCCCGTTCCTCCTCTCACATCGGAGCTGTCGTTCAACCATGACATGAATACATGGTTGCCCCAACGAGCGGAAAGAAGCCAAATTTACCGACTGATGCTTGCGGGTGTGCTGAATAACACCTTCCAGTCATGGTTGCTGGGGTGAAGAAACATGAGCGCTTGTTTTCCGCGTGATCACTGATTCACAACGGTCAGACCTATAGGTCAGACGGAGGCTGGAAGGGTTCCATGACGGCCGTCTTGTGGAACACGTGTGATGTAAACACAGAGAATGGGCCGAAGCGCATGTCCAGGTGAAACGGAAGCTGACTAGCCCTGCGTAGGCCGTGCACACTCACACTATGTCCGTGTCCAAGGGACAAGGCCAGTTACACTTTCCACTCTCCCTCTCCTCGCGACAGAGCCCTCCGCCCGCTGTTGTCCTCGACCTTAGAAGAAAAGATATCGAAAACATCGCCCCGCGACGACAAGACAGATCGGGCTGGTATCGCGACCTGCCTGCGAAATCAACCGGTCGAGCCACCGGGGCAACTTAATCCTGCGCCGTAAACGTGGTCGTCGCGGAACCCTCCTCCATGACGCGCAAACGTGCTTGAGCGAGAGGGAAGAGAGATTTTGGGCGGCAGCCCGCATGCACGTGAATGGAAAAGCGATCCGACAAGCCCAGCGCCGCCGCTCACGCGTTTTTTGGTGACACCGGGCGCGACTGGGTTGCGCGACATTTGCATCAGTGTGGTGGCGGCGGCTCTGCTGCCGGCCTTCTCCGCCGCGGGTCGCGGCTGCCCTTGACGACTCACATCTGTATGCGGCCTTGCCGTCGCGGAGCGGAGTAACTGCTGCTGCTCCTTTGGCGCTCTGGGGAGAGTGAGGAGGAAGAGAGAGAACGTGCTTCTGGAAGGGGAAGCCTTGCGGCTCTGCGGCACGCCAGGGGAATACCGTTGTTGTTTTGGCAGAGTGGAAGCGTGTGGAGTCAACTACGCGAGATCTTCCTTCTCACACCACCCAGCGCTCTTACTCCTCTCTGTCTCTCGTGCCACCCTCTCCGCCACGTCGTTTCCAGTCGCTCGGCTAGGTGCGGACCCGCTCCGCCACCTGTGTGAGGAACCGGGACAGCGGCGCGATTGCAGAGCGCAGCGGACCGGAGAAAGCTCGCGCGCGCGCTTCTCTAGCGCACGTGGACTGCGTCGCCAGCGCAGGGGAGGAGAAGAGCGAGGAGGAGAAGAGCGAGGAGGAAGGAGCTACGAGGAACTGGTGGCGAGGAGGCCAGGGAGGAGTCACCGCAGTCGTAACCTCAGTTCGCGCATAAAAGCCACTGACGTGCCCCAAACAAGCTCACTGTTCTCCGAGAGCTCGTGAAGCGAACGACCGTCGTGTCTTGCGCGCTCCTTCACGTGTGAACTTGTGGACGGACTTTACGCCTCGGCGTTGCTCATTCTTCTTCAAGCATTTGCGGTACTTTCGAGCAGGCCGTCGTCATGGAAAGAAGAAGGTCTCTCAAGTCCAAGGACCTGCTGATACCGGTGTCCTACGGCTACCTGCACGCCAAAGACTGGGGCCCCGCGGACGGTATTCCGGTGCTTGCCATTCACGACTGGCTCGACAACTGCGCCTCGTTCGACACCCTGGTGCCGCTGCTGGACCCGTCCTTCCGAGTGGTGGCACTTGACTTGGTCGGCCACGGAGCATCGTCCAACCTTCCGAGAGGATACCAGTATAGCCACCAGCAGTTCGTTCAGGACATGGAATGGGTGTTGGACTATCTCGGCTGGAGCTCCTGCGCCGTCCTGGCGCACGGCGTCGGAGCAACTATGGCCCTTTACTACGCCGGACTTCGGCCGGACGTCTGCACGGGCGTCGTGTCTCTGAGCATGTCGAACACCGTCAACACGCACCCGGGTCACATGCTGCCGACGCTTGTGCAGTACATCGAGGCGTCCGGAAACCCTGAACTCCAGAAGGCCGGCGACGATGCTATTCAGACCGCGGTTCGGGACCTTGTGGACGTCACAGGTGGTTCGCTGGACGAAGACTCGGCGCGTGTTCTGCTTCATGCCGAAGACGACGCCGGCCAGACCCTGCCGCTCGCCGTGTTGACCAGGTGTCTCAAGGTGTACACCCTGTCCGACACAAAAAAGAACTCCCTGACTATACAGAACACAATGACCCTCTACCGCGGTCCTCTACTCATGGTGTCCCCCAAGGACTGGTGCGACGAGAATGAAGACGGCATGCTCCGCATCTGCGAAGACTTCTTCAAGACTTCGTGCGAACCCTTCGTCAAGGTGGAGGTCGACGGCACGCACCATGTGCACTTGAACAATCCTGCGCTGCTCTCTGGTGATGTGAACGACTTTCTCCGAAAGTCGAGTGAAATGTCCTCCGTGGTCTGCGACAGCTCCCTGCACAGGAACTGTGTGGATACCACACCACTGCTCACGGACTTTGTACTATAACCGGAGCTGCGGTTTCCTCGTGCGTATATCCTATAACGGCACGCAGTTTGTACATAAGCATTGATAGCACGCATGGCAGTGTGAACAGTCTGCATGTATTTGTGGCGCATGTGTTCGAATGATTGTTTCTTTGTAAAGTCTACACTATGGGCATCTTGCGATTAGCGCATGCGATCCATGTCCTATTGTTCGTGTTCTCATCCGCGTATTTATCGTCAAAAGAGCGGACGCTATGAAAGCGCCCAAGTCGCCAAGTACGAAGAGTCCTACTTTTCGTTAACGCCAAATAAACCAAAGTCCTTTTTTCTGCCCTGACAAAACTGCCTCATGTTTTCTGACCTATAGCGACACCTCGCTATTCGGCTCCGCTTGCGGTGTCGAAACATACTTCTTTTGTATCTGTCACTTCGATCGCCAGATACGTCTTTTTTTGCCTACAGCGCGAAGAGAGGGAGGAAAATCCACACCTGCAAAGCAGGATGGCAGTGAGTTTTCCAGTCTAGTCACGTTGCACTGTCGCGCCACCGGATGTTGTGAAAATTCAGCGGCTGACTTAATTTTCCTCTGAAACAAGCTAGGCAGTACTTTTATGCTTCTTAGCAAGCGTTCCTCGCTGAATCTAACCAGCTGGTAAGCGCGAAATTTAATTGCAATATTTACTCAGCATTTTTCGCAGTTGAGCTTACCCGATTAGGACATTCGTACAAAATATCATTCGGTGATTACTGCTCTAATAACTTAAAAAAAAAAAAGCAGTACGCTCAATGTCGGTAGAAAGGAAATTCTCGTTTCCAACCTTAATTTCACTCTAACAAGGGAAGCATACGGCTGCGAAGACAGAAAGTGGGGATAATCGATACACTTTTAAATGCGAAATTAGTCGGAAGTCGCGTCCAGACGTTTCACATACCGTTCTGCCAGCAAAAGTTTACGCACACGCCTAGCAGCCGCAGTATTCCATAGAACAGCAAAGCAAGTGGTTTATAATTAAGAGCTTTCGTTACCCATAAGCTAATGCATGGCTATAGTGGTGGGTGCAGCACACAAAGAGGTCAGGATCGAGACCTTTAGCTCTTGTTACAAGAGAACCGTAGGCACAATGGAATTGTGAATCGTTACGCAAACGAAGCTTTTTAATTTGAGGTTGCCACCTTCGTGAATATAATCCTGCTTCACATTTGCTAATTTCCGCCTAGCACATATGCACTGCAGTGGATCTGCACGCCAGATATCTGTGGTCTACATTGGAAGAGGGTTGGACACCTTCTGCGGAAGTATACCAACAGTGTTCGCACTAAGGATATTAGATGACAAACATGATGCACTTTCGATACTGAAAACTTCCAAATACTACTGGCATGGCATGTAAAAATTGTATTATACTCATCTACTTCTTAAACTAAACTGCCCTTTCTCCCTGTCGCTCACCTCTGATTTCTCCTACCTGTCTCCTTAATACCCCTTTATTTCCGCTGCCCCAGTTGAGGTGCTTCAGCTTATTTCGATAACAGATACCGGGGCAGCAAAAATCTTTTCCATCCTTTATTGTTTTATTACATTATAATAAAGTACCACTTACTACTACTACTGGCATAGTAATACCGAAGCAGAGAATCTCAGCTCCAACGTCGTTCACGTTTGTATAATTCGCAAGCGATGTGCTGCGTCAGAAAGTGCTCCAGTATTATGAATGCTTTCGCTTGATGAAAGCAACATGTAAATAGGCGAAAAAATTCCCGGGGTGCAGTTACATCGGCTAAATTGCAGTAAGGCGAAAACATTTCACTTACTACCACTAGCACTGCCACACCGTGCTGCTCCTACAGTATACTGCTCTCGCGCCTGGGCCAAGGCAGCTATCTTTGATGGGGGTTCGATTCTTGGTGGTGACACGATCTCTTTTTTTAGTGTACGTGCGAAGGAGACTTCCCGGTCATACGAAGCATGCGGTAAGAAATGCTTTCGCTTGATAAAGGCAAAATATGAAGGGCGCCCATATTAGGCATATTATTCGTGAAAGTTAAGAACGCCACGTGGTCGTTCATATGGCGTCTGTCTAGACCAGCTTAATGGCGTCAAACTCGACATGCGCCATAGAAACATCAGCGTACTTGCAAGAAACTTGTATCTCCTAGCGCTGGTACCGAAGAATGTAATTTAAGGCAACCTATGCAGCTTTGCCATCGCGGCCTTTTAGTCGAATCTCCCTTTTGCCGTTGCATGGATTGAGAGATGACATTTTTGAAACGCAGGTCTTTAATTTGATATTGGAATATTTGACCTGTTAGTGCGATGTCGTCCAGTCCATGTCATTTGTGGTTTTAATACTGCTGAACTACTTCGGAGCAATAATAGATATGAGAAAATCATACATCGTCCCAAACCGAATAACGGGCAGTATTCATAATAAGTATTTTTATCTGTGATTGCTAATCATGCCCACCTAAACATGTCTAAGAAATCAGTTTATTAACTTGATAAGCACAAGTGACATGTTCACTACACGCACTATAGGAGAGAGTTTTTTGTTACTTACCGATACTATAATGTCCTTAAATGCCGCCGCACTCATGTGGTCGCTTTAGAGGTCTGCTTGAACAGAAGAGGGCACTTAAAGACAGAACATGATGGCAGTCAGTTATTTGTGCACAATTTATGTCAACTCTTATGTTCAAAGCAACCTTCAGCTGTAGCGCTCAAGCGAACGGATATCACAGCCAGTGTACATGATGATTCTCACATGGATTAAAGGCCTTACCATTTCGCATTACTGTGAAGATGTAGTTTTCAGATAAAAAGGAAGTGCACCGCCCATTTTAAAATTATTGTACGTTTCTATCCAATTACCAGCTCACTTTCGCTGCTAAAATCTCCAAGACCTCTCAAAAATGAACAGATTTCTTGTTCATGCACGGTCTGTAGATGGCTCTATAGATTACAGACTCACTGCGTTTATCCTGCGACTTCAGAGCAGGCTGGTGGCCGTTGTGCACGGACTGCTAACCTTCC
>JAJIZL010056654.1:0-12307 GCA_023969395.1 Amblyomma maculatum | reverse complement strand
GATGCTCGCATCGATATTATTTGCAGATTGTCTGGTTCAGTGAGTTGCAGGTTGCTCTGCAGTGAGATTCTTTGGGTCGTTGCCACCTGGGCGTTGTGCCAAGGCCTTGGTGATAGTCATGCGCCTGAGCATTTCTTCAATGTCAGCTACTTGATGTTGATTTGCTCTCCTTGCACGGTATCCGATGGTTTTCCCTGATCTGGCAATGCTCTTGTCAGGCATTCACAGTGGTGACATAAATTGAAGAAGCTGCACCGCAATACGTGTTGCTGCTGTCACCGCTTTCACTAGAAGCACCGTGCTGTGCACAGCTTCGCTGTGTACACCGGTAGGTATGGGCTCGTTCTTTCCCAACGAACTAGCGACGTTTCTGCTCGGACTCTACGTCTAGCACACTGACATTGGTAGCAGTGAGGCCTTTTTCTCTTGGAACCACCTCATATTCAACCTCCTGACCTCTCCGGATGGTGTGACGTTTACGCTACTGTTTGAACGTGGTGCGGTGGCCAAAATGTCCTCGCCAGTGTCACTGCCGTTGATGAAGCCATAGCGGCCTATCACGTTAAACCACTTCACTATTTCACTCATCCGCCCTCGAGAAACAGAGGCTTTCCTCGCGAGCTGCACCGCTTCCTGTTAGTGTTGCCTTAAGGATGCTTGTCCACGGGTGGGCTAAGGGCGGTACGGCATGTGCGGAGCTGCGCGTAGCCGTTTTGGATGGATATAGCCATGCATGGGCGGACAGCATGCTGAAGTGCTGCTGGTGTCCCGGTGGCAACAAGAACCCCTCGACGATTGGCTGTGTCATGCAAGGCGGCCGCCCGGTGGACAAAAATGGAGAGGCTGTCACTGTCCAGCATGGACATAATCGATGCATGGGTGGCATCATGAAGCCCGTTGGTGATGTACTGTTTCGCTGCGGACGCGGGCCACTCGATATTGCAGGCCTGAAGAAGATGGACCTTATCATAAATGTAAAGGGCGACGTCTTCATCTGAAGCCTGACGGCGCGATTTTATCGTCATGAGTTTCACGTTGTGCGCACTGGCCAGGGGGGTAAACGCGGCAAGGAGGGCCAGGCCGACCATATGGTGTAGCGGCGGCCTTCACTAGTGCCAGGAGCGGGCGGCACCACGGAGAAGGTCTTCCGCGACGGCGAGCGTGATGACGGGAGACCAGGCGAAGCGCCGAGTAATATGGCAAGTAACGTGATCTGTAGTGCGTTCCTGCCTTGCTACAATTACTTGTGCCAACTATTTCTCACAATGAAGCTCTGGAACTAGCACTGCAATATTGGTTTCTCACTAAGATAGTTGTCGCGTTTGGTGTAGGGAGCAGCAGTCGAAGGCCCGGTGAGTGGGTAACCGAACGTAGTTTATTCCATCACAGCTTGTAGTGAAAAGCGGCTCTGTAGTCGAACAGCGGGGATTATCTTACAGCCAACTCTCGCGATAATCGCACCACCGCTATCGCTCTATCCGCGATTAGAGACATGATAAGATATTCATACGTAAACATTTTTGAACTAAAGAAAGCTTCACTCACACTCTCTAAATCAGTCACAGCGTGGGAACTCAGGCAATGAACTGGTTTACCAATTGGTTAAGAGGAATGCGGTTACTAAATGTAATCTGATCTCAAATGAATTGTGTTGGTATTTTCTGGCTGTGCATTGAACACTATACCGTGAGTTAGTCCGACAAGCTTAGAATAAAGCAACTAAAGCAACATAATTTACTATTTAACGCTTGAGTTAGTGCTTTACACATCAGCAGTAGCGCAACTGCACTTGCCTCAAGCCACAGCGTGAAAGGTGATTGCTTCATCTATAGAAAGCGCACGAAAGTCATTTACGCTTTGGGAGCACGATGATCAATATTGCTAAACCCCCTTAGCCAGCAATCTCAAAACTTGGAGAAGGCATTGGTAATCACAACGAGAAGAGAACGTGATAAAGTGCAGCTATCCCAGTGCGTGAAACTGCTTATCGGTAGGTTTATTGTCTCCTTTGCATTGTGTGCGTGTTCTTACGTATTGTTTATGTAGATCATAAATGATCTGTTTACTTCCTTCAGGGCCACAATACATTATTGACGGGACGTCATCAGGCACAAGTCCTCATGTTAGCCCTGACGTCGCTTACAACCTCAGTCACTCTGGACTGTTTGATGTCAGAATACTTTCAGACAATCGAAACTACCCTCCCATCGATGCTCAGTTTGTCGTTGACCGGAAAGCCTAATGCTAGAACACTGATAGTTGAATAAGCTGGGCTGATGAAAACGTTCGTCATGGTCCTCCACTGTGCTATGTTTGACCACTGAAGAGCTTAAGGTATTGTTTATGCCACTGCTTGTGTCACTGCTTATATAAAGAATCTCAAACATTAGCACTGATCTAGGAGTACCGCGACTGGGGAAGATTGCAACCTCCTGGTATGCCCGTAGTCAGTCTGATATTTAAGGTGATGTAACCGATTTACTAGAATTTTCTTGTGACATATTATGAAAACGCCGTTAGGTCCGGGCAGTACAGATAAAAAGAGGATTTTTACGCCGTAGCCTACTACGACAAGGATGCTAGTAGCACGTGTTCGAGATCCTTCATCTAGACCGTCCGTCTTTCCTTCTGTGGTATGAGTCTGTGTGCACCAGTATGCAACTCTATTTCGCGTATGGGACTAACCCTACACATGGGCTATAACCAACATGTTTTGGGAGGCTTTTGACGTGCTTAAAGCCCATCTCGCCCCTTAAAGTGTCAGCGCATCGCCGAACATTGTAACGCTTTTGAAACGCTGCTGTTGAG
This sequence comes from Amblyomma maculatum, assembly GCA_023969395.1. Classification (NCBI taxonomy): domain Eukaryota; kingdom Metazoa; phylum Arthropoda; class Arachnida; order Ixodida; family Ixodidae; genus Amblyomma; species Amblyomma maculatum. The sequence goes on along the minus strand of JAJIZL010056654.1, from coordinate 9,499 downwards.
TCTGCGATTGAGCTTCGTGTTTTCGGCTCCGCAGAGCCAAGCTCCATTTTGCTAAGATATTGTTTATTTTTATATTGTTTGGAAACGTCTTCAAGCATTTGAATCAGATCAACTCTACGTTCGTGTGTATCAGCATATAAGTAGATCTCTTTAAGCATGCGCATTAGATAAAGACAGCTGCTACTTATTTTATTTCCATGGTTCATTTCATAAAAGGTTCACATATGCAATCACGTTGTCAGCTATCTGTTAATCTCTGCAAATGGTAATAACAAGTTTTAGTTACTGGTCCTTGTTTTTAAGTAGCATCATTAGTGGCTCCATAACCAAGTCTTAAAAAATATGTGTTCATTTCTTTCGTAAAAGGGTTGTCAAAAAAATCATTAGAGTACATCATTTGCATGTTTCGACACCTGTCCTATATGTAAAAATGTTTTCAGGGAAAGGGGCCTAGAATGCTGGAAAATTATCTCAACCCACACGTCCAGGAGGAACAGCTACCCAAAAAAAAAACAAATTTCGGCCAATGAATTACACAAGATGATACACTGTGACAAGCCAAATTTCTCAGCAGAAGTTATGAGCTGTTTTCAAAGCAGAATTAATGATCATGAATATCGCTGTTTTAGGAAACAACGCGACGGACTGTGCTGCAGATGTGTTTTAAAGGCCAGTTTTAAACACAAATTCTAACAATCACTGCTCTCTGTAGGAGGTTCAGAAGCAGTGGCGTTTATTATATGAGATTGTTTTTCGCAGAAAGACACTTGGTAGATGGGGAAGAGAGAGGCTGGACTAATATACACGGCTTATTTCTGTCATGTGTGTGTCACCGAACTAAAACAAAATACTCACCTCACTAATTTAGCATACAGGTACAAAATCGCTAGACTTTGCCTTTTTCATAATTTTATCATCCCCTCTGCTCAAGTCTGTCACCAGTCCCGTTCGCCTTACCTCCATCCGCACGCACTATGAAACGACCGTTTACCCTCCCCCGGACCAGGCATCTGCGCAGCTATCATCTTTTTTTTCGCACCTAAAAAGACTCGAATGACTTGCCAAACACCGTCGTGCTTCATTTTGGCCCATCAACTTTCAGATCATCCATCGAATGATTCATGTACTCGACGACCACTCCCTCATATAATACCCCTTAAATGGGGCTACGAGGTATTATTTTATAAATAAATAAAAGTGGGTGGGGAGATAGAATAAGGGAATCAGTTATTGTTAAAAAATTGGCAGTGCCTTAGCTCGGCTATGCCAGGATATACGTAAGCAAGAGGTATGTTTCCCTGGCTGATGTTCTAGTCGCTGTATGTATAGCAATGAGAGACATTGCATCTACACATCGTTTATTCATTTTGTTTGACAAAGACGAAGACTGCCCGATAATTTTTGAAGTAGCATGCAGTAGTCTCAATTTTGTCTATGCAGCATTTCGTTCGGCCTTGCGTAATCTGGACATGACGGTCCGAAGCTGAAGTCAAACTTTTCTTTCATGCGTTAACCGTAAACGAGTGCGGCAACACATTGACTAAGAGAGTCCTGTATCATGCTGTAGGCTCGCAGACACATGGAAACTACATCCATTTTCTGCTTGAAAGATGTTCCCGGTGCCACGTAGACTTCTTGTTTGAAAATTCCGCTCTCCAGAAGCCGAACACCCTAGACTTCACTATTATTCACAGCGATCGAATGGAGATGTCTGACGGTGGTGATGCCTTGTTTCACGTACACACAGATTCCCCAGATTATTCAGTGTAAGAAATACCATGTCGAAGAAAAACGAAGCGTCGCGGGGACTTGATTGCCGTACTCGGATTTGGTACCTAAATATCGCGGTTCGATTCCAGCTGTGGGCACAATGTTTTATGTTCGCCATTTTAATTTTGCTTTTTTTTTAACATATTTTATAGTCCTGCGCATTTGTTGCAGGCCGGGGCCACTTTTTTCCTGGAACTATGGCCACCGACTCATGCATAAAACGTTTGATACAGATCACGAGCCGTTTTCATGTCAGTTCAGCTTGTACAATAATCCGGTATACCTAATAGTGTATGAATTTTATAAATGAATTTTCAGTAATGGAAGGAGTTTACGACTAGACGGATATTACCGTAATCGTGGCGACTAAAATATCGGAACATTAAAGTTCTGGAGCACGTTTAAATGCTCAGAGTGGCGTCGAATTTCTCGAGGGAGTTCTGTAAACAAAGGAGCTAAAATCGAATTCCCCTGAGCTAAAATCAAATTTTAGCCAACGTTGAGTGAGGGTGTAAGTCCAGCCCAAGTCTAGCGCCTTGGCCTCGCCGTGGTGGTGCAATGATTAGGGCACTCGACTCCTGTGACCAAGGATTCAGGATCGAATCTTTTGCAAACATCGAATTCCAAACATGAATGCCCACCACAGGATCAGGCGAGCCACTATAATATTGCTTGGAATCAACGCGTGCAGTCGATTTAGAATAAGTGCAACAAGCAATGTGATGCTCGCGTCTAATTCGTAATTATGGTAGACATCGATGACTGATAGATTTGTGGCATTTATGAAAAAAACGCGTATCACATATATGCACAACTGGTATACTATGCATGTTTTCATGGTAATAACCGCGCTGGCATTACCTGGAATAGTCATTCTGTTGGTGCTTCCTCGATCGGTGCGGTTTCAGCGGTTACTTTGTCCGATATGAGTACCATGAAATACAGGTTTGTCCGGTTTGATTTCCGAACTGGACGTGGCCTGTACAATTCAACCTGCATACTGACGTGGCCTGTCCACTGTGAGCTCCACACCAAATTGGTATGTCTGGTTTAAGCGTTTTAGTAGCCCGGTATAAAATTGTTAAGATTCATACAGGAAGGGACACACCGGTAGGAGAATTATACCAGTTTATTATACCGGTTTGATAATTATACAGGTTTGATCCGTCGTTTCGCGCGATAGAAGATTATTCTACAGGGATGTACCAAACCGTGAAGAAATAGCTTGAAACGCGCGAGACGAAGATTTGCCGCCATCTCTTATTCCTATACTGCTACTATAAACTTTCACAATTCTGAAATAAGTTGGAGGTCTTAGGGGAGGGGGACTGTGGTATACGGCATACCAATTCAGCAGAGGCACTAAATTACCTGCGTGTATGAAAACCAAATCTAGCTGTTGCAACACGCTGCTTCGTTGGTTCCGCCCCAGGCTTCTTCTTTCTTGAGTGCGCACACGTTCTGCTCCACTGTTAATGCCCTCTCCACCCATTACCTTCATTGGACAGCGGCAGCTCCGCCCTTTATCTGACGGCGCCACTCGATATGTCACGTTGGGTGATGAGATGATTAATGCATACATGTGGAGATAAGGATGTCACCCCTTTGCATCTCTATAGCAAGCAATCCATACTCCAATGTGATTAGCACATGCATTCTAAAATGGAAACGAAATGGCTGGACGCAGCTCGGAACACTGCACAATGACAGCTGGTTGGTAGTTTCGACACTCGTGACGGGAAATCTTGAGTGACACGGAAGTCTGTTAGTAATTCCTTAAGCCAATGCCATCTTAATAGATGCCGGCAATCTTTCGCAATGCTGACGTCAATGACATTTCCCTAACAACGCCAGTTGGATTTTGCTTAAAGGATTTGGTAATTGTTTCACCGTAATACTTGGTACTACCGTATTGCTTTCGTGTACACCGTCATGATTTTAATAATATATTGAGAGCGTCCATCAAACCGCTAGTCACCGCCTTATTACGGCGATAAGCATGCGACGCGGCAAGAGTTCGCGCATGCGCAGCGTCGTCTGTATACGCTGTTCGGATAACGAGAATGCACGCCATGCCAGGATATCTGTTCATAAAAAAATAAAAAAGAAAAGCGAGATGTCGGCCAGTAAAGCCCACGTGCCTTGCTTGCTGCCTCCTTTGTCATCTTTCCCCCTCACAGAGAGCTGCTCAAATCACTAGGTTCGCATTCCAGCCAACTTTCGCCTATGCGGGCTCCCGTAATATGAAAAAAAGAGGAAAATCACGTCTTTCACATCTGTTTCTTGCACTTTGGGGTCCGTCTGGTTTTCGCAAACAGATATTGTGTCAAGCCGCATGTCCTCGTGATCGGAAGAGCTCCGTAGACAGGCTAGAAGGCGCTGACCAGCAGTTCGGTCGACGCTCACGCTATATTATTAAACACTATAACGGCTGTACTTACAGTACTTGTTTCATGAAGTCTAACCACAGTGTGTGCCATTTTTCCTTTGCGCCGATTGCTATTACAGTTCATTACAGACTGTCGATATCTTGAAATAAAACAAATTAACGAATAGATCCTACACATATCTCTGGAGAGATACATCACAAAACTGTATTCCAAAAGTGAGAGTTGCACTATGCAGCTAACCTGCGAGATATGCGGTGTCCTCGATAGTGGCCTGGTAGTCTTGATTTAATGTGTTGTGCAAGGGCATCAGGAAAGGAAATCAAAGGCCAGCAGATAGTGCGTCAGTTTCATATTTCAACAAAGCAACTTTGTACCCTCTCTGTAAAATTCATCAAGCTAACCTTGAGTATCTAATTGTGTCTCAATAAACTTACGCTCCAAGCATGAGCACAGGGTGATCACCTAGAGTGTGCAGATGTAATCTAATCAAAATTTTGAATAGCCAGGCAGTATTGCCTGTGTCACAAGGTTTTTCCAAAAGAATGGCAGACCAAAATTTTAAAGTGTTGCTCTCACACCGATTAAATCAGTTTTCTCCACGATATAAAACTCGCAGAGATGAAATCTTTGAAAATGATTGGGTGCGAAAAAAAAAATAAACAAACCTCTGCACAAGCAAAAATATTGTTTTGGGAATTGATTACAGCTACGGCTTTTTTGGCACCATGCACTCTTAAATATTTCATTAACTCGTATTGTAAATGATTAGAACTTAATTAATACGGATGTTCCAGTGCAATACAAAGTTTATTTTCACTATAGTCTGCATCAACTTCTCCAATTTCCCCAACTGCTCCACCAAGGTCGCCGTCTTGTCGTAGAAGGCGGGGCCGCCGTGGTAACTGCTGGCGGAGTCGGCGAAGGTCTTTGTGGATCATCCTTTTTTTGTTGGTCATCGTACACGCATAATCCTCGCACACACACCTAAAGGTCAGACGCACTGGCTTATTTTCAGTAGCAAGCACAACGTTTATAAAACGCATTTACCTTTATTACTAAAATACGAAATAATACAGATATTTTGTGGACATTGAAACCCCTTTTATTTTAAATAATTTATCATTGGGAGAACCCTAAAGTCTGGAGGTTTAGACATGCATCCTTCTACATCTTTCCTTAGAGGTTAGATTTGCTTGCGTACAAAATCCTACAAACACATTAGCAGCGACGTCATAATCATCATCATCAAGCGGACTATACCCACTTCAGGGCGAGGGCATCTCCCATTTTCTTCCAATTAACCCGACACTCTGCTAGCTGCATCCACTTGACACCTGCGAATTTCTTAATCTCATCCACCCACCTAATTTTCTGCCACCCCCTGCTACGCTTACCGTCCCTAGGAATCCGTTTGGTTACTCTTAGAGACCATCAATTATGCTCTCTTCAAACTACATGCCCTGCCCGTGCCCATTTCTTGTTCTTAATTTAGACTAGAATATCAGTGCCTTGAGTTATTCCCTGGCCCACTCTGAACTCTTCCTACCTCCTAATGCTACACCTGCCATTTTCCGTTCCATGGCCCTCTGCATTGTCTCCAACTTAAGTAGAACCCTTTTCGTTAACCTCCATGTTTCAGCCCCATAGATCAGTAGCGGTAGGATGCAACTGTTATATACTTTTATCTTGAGTGCTCCCGGTACGCTGCTTGTCATAACGTTTGAATACATTCCAAATGCGCTCCATCCCAATCGTATTCCCAGAGTTCTTTTTCTTTCGTGGTCCGGATCTGCGGTCACTACCTGTCCTAAGTAGACATATTGGTCTACCACTTCTAATGATGCGCTACCTATTTTAAACTGCTGTTTCTTTCCCATGCTGTTCACCTTTACCTAGAAAGCAAGTAAGAGACAGCAAGCTAGAACGCAAGCTGGTAGAAAGTAAGCTGGAGGCTAAGCAGTGAGAAACTATGGCATTGAATTAAGAAATAGCAGAGGAGATTAAGTTTGCTGAACGCAATAACTTACGAATCATGAATATCTTCTTCAGCAAACGGAAAAGCCGAAAGTGGACATGGAGAAGCCCTAATGAGGATACTAAAAATTAAATTGATTTCATTGTCTGTTCTATACCCGGGACTATGCAGGATGTAGAAGTAATCGGAAAGGTGCATGCAGTGACCACAATATGGTAAGGTCTCGAATTAATCTGGATTTAAAGAGGGGGCGGAACAGATTAGTGAGGAAGAAGTCAATCATTAGCGGTAAGAGGAAAAATTCAAGTAGTCAGGCTCTCCCTGCAGAATAGATACTCAGTGCTTACCGAGGAAGCCCATCTTAGCCTCGAAGCAAGAAATAATAATTTCAGAGATATCATTACTGAGTGCGCGGTAGAAGTAGGCACTAGAATAGTTAGAGAGGATACCAGTACACTGTCGAATGAGACGAAAGATTTGATTAAGTGCCAATGTATGCAAGCCTCAAACCCAACAGACCACATAGACCTGACAGAGATATCAAAGCGAATAAACAGGCGCAAGGTCGCCGACATAAGGAAGTATAGCATGGGGACAATTGAGCATGCTGCGAAAAACGGTAGTAGCTGGGAAGCGGTAAAGAGGAAATTAGGAGTAGGAAAACATCTAATCTATGCGCTGAGAAACAAGGCGGGCAATGTCATTACTAACATGGACAAGATAATCAAGGTAGCCGAGGAGTTCTATACGAACCTCTACAGCAGCCATAATAGTCAGGACTAGAATGAAATTGGCTGTAATGAAGAGCATCAAACGTACCGTCATTAACAAAGGACGAGGTTAAGAAAGCCTTAGAATTTATGAAAAGGGAGGAAGCAGCTAGGGAGGATCAGGTAATTACAGATTTGTTGAAGGACGGAGGGGGATATCTTGCTAGAAAAACTGGCTAGCCTGTATACGCAATGCCGGAAGGCATCGAAAGTACCGGAATCGTGGAAGAACAAAACATTATCCTAATTCATAAGAAAGGTGACGCTAAGGACTTGAAAAATTACAGACCAGTCTGCTTACTATCAATTACGTTAAAGTTATCTACAAAGGTAATCGCTAACAAGATGAGGACAACCTTACACTTTAATCAGCCAAAGGATCAAGCAGGATTTCGGAAAGGGTACTGTACCTATGGGGCTGAAACGTGGAGGCTAACCAAGAGAGTTCTACTTAAGTTGAGGACAACCCAGAGGGCTATGGAACGAAAAATGGTAGGGGTAACATTAAGAGATAGAAAGCGTGCAGAGTGGGTCAGAGAAATAACTCAAGTTAACGACATTCTAGTGGAAATTAAGAAGAAGAAATGGACATGGGCAGGACATGTAGTGCGAAGAGAGGATAACCGATGGTCGCTGAGGGTAACAAACTGGATTCCAAGGGAAGGAAAGCGTAGCAGGGGGGCGGCAGAAAGTTAGGTGGGTGGATGAGATTAAGAAGTTCGCAGGGGTCAAGTGGATACAGCTAGCACAGAACCGGGTTAAGTGGAGAGATATGGGAGAGGCCTTCGCCCTGCAGTGGGTATAATCAGGCTGCTGCTGATGCTGATGCTGATGCTGACTGTACCGTCGACCATATCCACACTCTAAACCAGGTAATAGAAAAGTGCTCGGAAAATAACCAGCTCTTATACTAGCATTTATTGACTATGAGAAAGCATTTGATTCGGTCGAAACCTGAGAGGTCATGCAGGCATTGCGAGATCAGGATGTACGTGAGCAATATGTGAAAGTACTGGAAGATATCTATAGATATCTATAGTGGCTGCACAGTAGCCATAGCTCTGCATAAAGGAAGTGATAAACTTTCAGTTAAGAAAGCGGCGACGTGCCACGCCACAAAAGACAGTTAGCTAAATGTCTTCATTGACTGTATGAAATATTTTTAAAAAATGAAGAAAACGCGGACTGTTGACTTTATCATCTATAAGTTATGGTTTGGTGAGAATTTTTTTATTGCCCTTCTGTTCGGCTACCCCTCAAAGAGCACCACATCGTCACTAATGAAAATGCTCCGGGCTCTAATGCTCACCGTATGGCTGCGGCACAACGTTCAAACATTTTCACAAATAACTAGGTTTAAAAAAAACAATATTGTGGTTACCCATTAGGAACTCCAATTTTAAAGATATTTGGCTCTGTCACATTTCAGAATTAAATTTATGAACATGCATGTTTTTTTTTTTTTACTTATCATTCGTATTGCATTGTCATTCGAACAAAACCTTATTTTTCTGTAATGAAAATTCTGATATTCTACCGACTGATCAGCATTGGCAACATTTTATAGTTTCAGTGAAAAGACCAGCTGGCAAGACATGCATCGGTTTGCGTTACCTTCTTATCTCCACAAGCAGTGTAGTCTGGTGCATCAGTTCGTATAGAGTATGTATATACGTACAGTCCTTCCTGTTTGTCATATTTACATTTAAGCTTGCATTCATTACCCTTGGGGTTAGTCTGGAAGAAAATAATAAGAAGTTCCAGTAACTAAAATATTCGACTGCTTATCCCTTGAAAGAGGAAGATCCGCGTAAAACATTTTTCCAGGAGAAACGGGCACTGAAGGGGAACCGGGAAGGGGAAGCTGAAGTAAATTAAAAGAATACAATTGCAAAACATGGTGTTTCTGTTGTCATAAAACCATCTGCATTCAGTTCAAATCTCCATGCGGCTGTAACCTTTTCTTTTCCTTCTTTTTCAAGAGTTCGGTAACATTGCCTGCCCGTTACAATCTTGCACGGCCATCACAAAACTGCTGCTGCTGCTGCTGCTGCTGCTGCTGACAACCAGTCCTGCGCCAATCAACGCCCTCGTCAGCCTCGCCTAATTTTGGTGAACATGTAAATGCTGGCAAGAAACTTCAGTCATCTCCTCGAGCAAGGAAAAGGCCCATGATCGCTGACGCCAATACTCTGCTACAACCAAACTTCTGACAGCGATATTAAATATCTACATTGCTGAAACCAAGTATTAATACGGAGATGGATACTCTCAATGAGAAATTAGCAATGTGCACCCGTGTTGTCGCTTGGCAGGGACAATACCGTAAGCAAGAAAGGAACAGGTTGGTAGCTGTAGCACTGACTTGAGGTTGGTAGCTGTAGCACTCTATTGGGCTGACTTGCGCCCGCAAAAGAACTAAGCTACTCGACGGTGGCGATAGCGGTAAACGTGCGCGGGTAGTCGAACAAAAAAAAAATTCCCGCTTCACTCGTCGCCGCTCAATTTAAAGGCGGCGAATAAACATCTAGGTAAAACCTGAAACGGGCTAGCATGACCTGCGGCATTGTGTAACCACACGCGTGTGGTTACAC
>JAJIZL010056653.1:0-22832 GCA_023969395.1 Amblyomma maculatum | reverse complement strand
AATTTTACCCGGCCTGGACACTGGGATGAATGACAGACTGAGACCTCTTTCCTGATTCGGTAGATGGTGATGCATGGCCGTGTTTAGTTGGTGGAGGTCTGCTTAATTTCGATAACGTGCGAGACTCTCGCATATTAAATAGTTGCGGGGTTCCCAGCACTTTACAACCTTCTTAGAGGGACAATTCTGATGATACAGTCAATGGAAAATGTTGAAATATACTTGATTTATTATAAATCACATATCTCTGCGAAGACGTAGTATTTTATGGCGGCTAGTGGAGACCTACAGTTCTTAAGTCGAAGATTTACTCGCAGCAAGCTATTTTGCACATACCTTTTAAACACATATCCTGCGCACGTGATACACGGCCGACATGAGCGAAGTAAAATTACCCGTTTATGAAAATGTTTTCTCTGATGCAACGCCATATCAATGTACCAAAAGGTGATCCAGTCTAAATATTTCTGTTGAGTGCTTCTTATAAAGAAACATTCAACGTAGGAAATGGTCACGCGAAACATTTCTTTGATGCCACTAAAGATGCTTTATGTAAACAGTGTAGCAAGTTATTTGTCGAGACGATGTACTTCGATCGCTTGCATTGACACTTTCTTGCATGGCAAAATATTTAAATGCAGCTAATTGATCCTTCCTATTGATATACTTTCGTGAGCAAACAAATTTACACTAGGTGTGGTGACTATTAAGAGCTACGTGTAGTTGGCTTTATCATGCAAAGGCTCATGAAATATTTAGTAAATGTTGCTAGGCCACTTAGCACATGTTTTTAAAAAACAACGCCACTTTTAAAGTCTGACAAGCATGTTACTACCGCTTAACATTAAATATCACAAATTTAATGGCATTCATCAAATATAAATCATCTTTAACCAGCTTGTAAGCCTGTAGATGATCAGCTGACATACTCATTTGCGACAATCTAACTGGTCTGGAGGGCGTGTCGTTGAAACAGCTGAATGTTGAACAAAATTGACGTTACCTTCCAGGCATTTTGGTAATCACCAAATCTATTCTCGTCCACCCAATTCGGATTTTCTTCCGCCAGCGAATCGGCGACTGCCATGGTAATGAAAGGCAAGATGAGAAAGAACTTCATTTCGTTCGCCCCGTCGACCGATACAGAACACAAAACGCCTTGGCTGGTGGTGTGAACTCCTTTTATAGCTCTAGCCTCTTACCTTTTTGACGTCGCAAGTTTTGTTTGAGGAGCTATTAGTCGTGTTCCATGGGCGCATTCCCTAGAACTCATTGACTATTTCCTGAAATCGACCAATTATTTTTTGAGAAGGAAAATGGAAACAATAGAGTTTTGCAGTCTTTTCATTCAACCTCGAAGTGCCAATTTAGCGCCATTTAAATATTATCGCAAGTAATGATTTCAGTATGATTATTGTAAATAATATTAGTCTGCATGCCTGAATCACCGCTCAATATCAAATATCGATGAATACATGCGTGGAGGAGATAAGGCTCACCTCACATCCGGAGAGGACAAGTTCTGGGTCGCTTCATTTCTTTTTGTTACTCTGGCATTCGCGTCAGCATTTTAGTGTGAAAGCTAATTTCACAAATTTTATTTTGTTCTTTGGCAGCAGCAACATACATTTGTTGACAACCTCCTAATAAATGCCCACAATAGGCACAATGAGGCTCCACAATTAGCTGTTCGAAAAGTGCGTTTCTTTTTATGTGGTTGACAATAAAAATAGTGTTCGTCATAATTATGAAAAATAGACTATTTAGACTGACATTTGCAGGCAGACATGAGAAACATTGTTACAGACGACGTTCTGCCCCTTGTTCTTCTCGCTGGCATGTGGAAAACGCCCGGCAGTAATTCCTTATAAAACAATGAAACATTTTATGGCCACGAATAGCCACCGCCTAGACGAAGTCTTTTAGCCTACATTTATTGCGGTCGAGCATAAACAGAAGGACTCTATTTAGCCTTACGTAACTAACCCTAAATCTTCGAGCCTGCCAAAGAAATAAATGAATATCATCTGAGCGTTGAATATTGATGACAATAAAATATAGCGTACCAAGGTAGGACAAAGCGCCAACATTAAACGTCATGCCTGCTATCAACCGTTCATGTTTTGTTGTAGCCACACATCAAATACGTAAAGTACGCATAGAGATGGAGGGAGGTTTTCAAAATAGCTGGTGTAATCATAGAACTGAGGCCTTCGCTGATTTCAGTCCATTGTAAATCCTGAGCTTCAATCCTGTTAACACAGTTCTAGTAACGCTTGCCTGCTTGCCATTGCCATTGCCTGCTTGCCATTGATTGCCATTGCGTCAGACGACGTCTTCAATCCGACGAAGACCGCATATGGGTTTTCCTTTCAGCGGCCCGGTAGCCTCAATATGTTCTGTTCCAGTCATTCACATCACTATTATCTTTCTTTACCTGCGGTATACACATCTGATGCTTGACCTCAAGGCAGAGCTATCTATAAACAGCACTCATTATAAGCATCAAGTTGTATCTGATTGTCATAATTTTATACTTTTTCTGTATGTTTCAGTTTTTGGTGTATTTTTGGTAAATAATACACAATATTAAGAGCTGCAGAAGCATTACGCCTGACGGCAGCTAGTTTCCTCTTATCAATGCATAACGATATTAGCAATGGTTGTTTTCGGGCTAGTTGGTATAATGATAGCGCCGGTCATGTTCGCCTTATGTTTTGCACTAGAAGTATTGTACTTTATATGTGTAAGCATTTTATGGCTATGGATTCGGGTTTCGCGTGGGCATGCATTTATTGGTGCAGTAGCAAAGAAACTCGGAGGTACATCGAAAAAAGAATGCTACTATAGAATAGAGCGTCAATGAAAGGTGGGCAAATGACAAAATGATTGATGTGGTTTAATGAGGTCATTAGAAACGCGCAATTTCTGTCACACTTGTTTTGAAAACGTCTTAAGGGCGCCGTAAAGAAAGGAGAGAAAGACCATTTAATAGAAAACAGAGGATTTAGCCTGTGTTTAGATTTCGCTGGCATGCTACCCTGCTTATGAAGTGGAAATGAAGAGGGAAAGATTGAAAAAAAAAAACGTTGAGGATATATAAAGAAATAAAGGGGGAGATAAAATGCTGCCAATAAATGCGATGTAACGTGCATCGTGGAGTAATGGTATAAAAGAAAATGATCGAATGCATTTACCGACAAATGTGCTTATATAGTTCACAGCGTGAAAAATGCCTGAGGGTAACATGCAAGGCGAATTTAGGGCTTGTCGAGAAGTGCAATACCTTTCAAATACGTAAGTATTATGTTCATAACGACTCTCTGTTGCCTAGGGCAGGCTAAGGAACCTAAAGCACTATACATTGTTAAAGGCACTGGGTAGACCTTTTCAATCCTGTGTTCATGGTACGCACGCTCGTCAACGTAGGAACCGCACTCAAGTAGGATATATTCCACAGTTTCAATCGAGCCACAGTCGTCACCATGCGGACTGTTGATTTGTCCGAAACGGTATCGCAAGCCATTTATATATGGACAGCTCAGTCGAAGCTGGAGGTAAATAGTTTCTAGTTGGCCAGGAAATTTTAGAGGGAGTCTTGATCTTAGGTGTGGATTAAATGAAAAAAGGAATTTGTAGGAGTGTGTTGGCGAGCTCCAAAGTCGCTACTTTGTTTCAGAGGCAAATTTGTTAGCAAGTTGGGTTACATTAAATTTCGCGAAGAAGGTCGGAGTACATATTATGTTGGTGGCCTTTACGAGCTGCTTCATCTGTTTTTTATTGGGTTTATTGCCACAGTGAGCTGATATCCAGTGAAATATTACGCAGTGAAGGGCTGCAATAGCCAAATGATGTACATATCAATGTTAAAGCAAACAGGCTGATGATTAGTTTTCTTCTGCAGGTTAATCAGGATTTGCAGCGATGCTCTGGAATCAGTGAAGATAACCCATCGTCCGCGAGTTTAGCGTAGGATATGGAAAGCAGCCTCTTTAATGCCATAGAGCTCAGCTGTCGTAGATGAGCGTTCCGCTGCAGCCGGTAAGACAGGAGATGGTTTGGTGAGGGCACACAAAGGGCACAGGAAAAAGTGTGTTGACCATTTGAACTGTCGGTGAATATATAGTGTACTGCGCGTATTTCTTGGCTAAGTTTTTGAGAGCGGCTTGGTGAAGTGCTGCCTGTGGCACGCGGCTCTTCGCATCCACGCCAGAAACATAGACGATAGTGTCTATGGGGAAATGTGAGAGGTAGTAGATTTCTTGAGTAAATAATAGTAGGGAGGCGCAGAAACTGTACACCTTGAGGAAAGCGAGAGTTGCAGTGTGTTAGGTGGACACGTACGGTATAAAAAGGGCTTCTCCCTTGGCTGACAGGTCGGAGATGCGTAAGAATAGTTTCTTGGGCAGCAATCACACCTAACGGGAGACATCCTGCTTCTGGAAGTGTTCCTGATGCAGAGGATCCCTTTGGGAGTTCAAGGCATATCCGCAAGCAGTTCCGCGCAGCTTCCAGAACCTTCTTGCTTGCTGGATATAATTGTTGAAGCACCGGTAAATAGTAGGCTAACTCTCCTTCAATGTAGTTTTTTGACGCAGGACCGTCGACTGACAGTTGCTGCCCCATCGTGTTCCCGCCATGAATCTGAAATCCTGCAATGCAGCAGTGATCGTCTCGCTGAGATGTTTAATGTGATGTTACCAAGAGAGATTGCTGTCAATCATAACACCTAGGAATCGGTTTGATCGTACATACAATAGTGACCGTCCACCCATTCGGAGCGGGTATCAGGACATTCTTTTTTATGTGAAAGCCATAGTCACACTTTTTTCTGATGTGAGGAGAACACCCTGGGGAGCCAGATACAATGAGGTGGGCAGTAGCCCTCTCTGAGTATGTTGCTACCTAATATAACGCGAACATGAAGCATTCCAGATGCAAATATCAACAGAAAGTGCTATGTGCACTCCTGGTGGAAGGTTTCTTATTCTATTTTGAAGGGCAATATTGAAGAGTAGAGGGCTGAACACAGCTCCTTGAGGTGCGCGAATTTTCGCTGCGTGAAAAAAGAGTTGGACCATGTGGAGTGTTCTTAAAAATTTGCCGCCCTTGTAAAAAGTGCCTATGCCAGTTGCAATACTTTCCTCCAAGGTAAAGGCTGGCCAAGGCTGCAAGAATTGCATGCTGAAACACAGAGTCAAAAGCGGTATTGATGTGAAGGAAAACAGTTGTCGGGATGTACCCAGCGTGAAGATACTCTTGAAGTGATGAGACAAGGGTAATGACATTACCAGTAGCAGAACTATTTTGGCGAAACCCGTTCATTTTTTAGGATACTCATTTTGGCTTTCGAGGTACCAGGTGACGCGTTTGGAAATTATTTACCCCATAAGCTTACCTATGCAGCTGATTATTGCGATGGGTCGGAAAATGCATAACTTGTTGACTGTTTAGAAGCTTTCAAAATGGGCACAATTTTCGCAAACTTCCATCCCGTAGGGACCTCACCTGACATCCAAGAAATGCAATATTTCACGAGTAGCGGAAAGGATTTATCAGGCAGCTTTATGATTGCGTCATATATTACTTTATCATGACCCGGAGAGGCCCGTATATTTATTTCCGCGATAGTTGTGGATAGATCTTCAATTTTGAAAGGTAGGTCTATCGGTGACGTTGCGGCCTGGGGAAGCCTGACAGACCATCTGTGGAATGTGTGGAAGGCCGTTGTCCCGAATACGGAAGTCGGCAGTATTCTTCTAAAACCTCAGTAATGAATTTTCTTTCTCGCAGAGATAATGCTGCGAAAGGATGAAGCTGTTGAAAGGGCGGGCGCATACCACAAACTATGCGAAAGCTGTTGGCTACTAGTTGGCGCAAATTCAGCGTAGAACAAATGTCACGCCATATATGCTGACTAGCTCATCCAGGCAGCGTCGAATATGACATTGTGCCTTTTGGCACGCACAAAGGACATGAATGTTTCCTGTGCGCGAAGCTTTGCTTTCAGCTCACCTGCAAATAGCGCACAGCCTTTGAAATGTCTATCATTGCAGGGTAAACTATACCTTCTGTAATTCATGCGCTTTCTGGCACGTAATAAGCCATTGTTGATATTAGTTCCTCATTTCGGGTTGCGGCAGTAATTTTTGTTCTAGCATCATCTTTTATTGAATCCCAGTCTGTAGATTTTATACCAATTTTCTTTAGCGCCATCTGCGCATGGACAGCTGAGATGAGGACTGGGTAATGGTTATTTCCACGTTTTTCTAGATAGGTGCGCCAGCCGACGTTGTGTGCAGCTGAACTTGTTACAAACGTACCGTCACTACTGCTGGCAGTCGTCAGTCCTCGGAGATAGGTTCTGCTGCCGTCATTTAGCGGTTCAACTGAATTCGTTTAGATATGTTCTGCAAGCTTGGTACCTCGGGCACATTTGTGTGAACCTCACCAAATTTCATGGTTAGCGTTGAAGTCTTGGAAAATATATGTGGAGTGTCCGTCCTATTGTCAAGTTTTCAAGCCTCCAGACATCGGATGGTATGCCTGGCTCAAGATATACTCCAACAAGAGTGTACTCCTGTCTCCCAATTAGTTTTACGGGGCACACAAACAAGGAGGCCGGGATATCCTTGCGAAAGACTATCAGCAATCTGCTGACATCTTGCTGTTGTGAATCATTAAATTAGTGTCCATGCAGTCTGAAAGTTTTCTCCACGCGCGATTCAGAGATGGTTCTTAAAGGGAAGTGGTACGCTCGCACAAGCTGCTGAAAATAAGAAATTTACGAGTATAAAACACGAGCGTTCCACTGTAAAAGAGCGCATGTGCAAAATATGTTATGAATGGTCAGCTGTGCTGAAGCTCTTCTTGTCGAAGCCATGATTACAGATGTTTGATATTGCGCCCCTGAGAAGCGTAAAATACCGACAAAACGGCACCCGGGCCTCTACTGTCACTCCAGCCATCTTCGTTACTGTGAGCAAAAGGATGCCAAGAGGCAATGTCGATATTCTAGTCATCAAGCTTTCGTCCTTCTTAAGACGATGTCTAAAAACTTTTTCTTGACCTGACGCAACAACCTCCGAAGCCACGATGTTAGGGTTTGCTTTCCTTAGATTGTCTCCTACCTAGGTGGGCCTGAAGACAACCAGAACACCAGAAACTCTCTCTTCTTTGTAGGACACACCCGTGAAGAATGCCTGGTCTGTATCCTTTGCGTGGTCATCCAAAGGCGCATCTATGGCTTGTTCTTTGCGTGGTGTCTTGTTCGCAGAGCCCTGGTGGGCTGCCGCCACTACAGGGGCCGCTTGACTAGCCGATGGCTCTGCTGTCATCAGTGCAGCATGGAGTGCGTTTGGTGGTGACGTTTCATGCCGGCGTGGACACGGCGCACAGTGCCGTGGAGGTCGCTTGACGTGCTTCCGCCGGTGGCCAAGAACCACCAGATCGTCGCATGTCGAGGATACAAACAACAACAGCTCTGAATACTCTAAAATTAAAAAAAAACGACAATTACAGATCGATCTCTTTCCGAAAATGTTTCTTGGTCTCTCACCTGCAAGGTACCTTGGAGTGCCGCTGGAAAGCTACAAGGATATGAAAGATTACTGGAATGCTGAACATGAACCTGTGCAGTCAAAAACAACGTGGGGTGGCTTTGATTTATCAATCTGTGCGCCTTCAACTGCATGCAAATTTGTTCATTGTTGCGAAAGTCTGGTATGTGTAGCAAGCATTGTCCATGTCAACGATCGGCGTCCAGAAATTTCACAGATTGTTGGCGTAAAAAGTGGAGGACTTGGTTTGGACCATTCATTTTTAGTATTCAAGTTTATGTTCTCACGAAACCAAACCGACCCTTTTCTGCATACAGTGTTTTAAGTTAGACTGAGCCCCAACTTACCCGAATTTTGGTGTCCTCTAGCAACCTTAAACATAGGAGATTGAGTGTTTTTTTTTGTGAGGTTGTGGCTTCATTTATATTCTCATTGCAATATCTAAGCGTTGTAACCTAAAAGCAACTGTATGAAGACCTGCTTGAGGTACCAATTCCAGTCCAGGTGTATCGATCATTACACTGTGGAGGAGAGTAAGGATGTCTTAAAAAGAGTTAAAAAGATGCCAGTAGGGTGGTCAGCAAAACGCCTTTTCTTCCTGTTACACAGTGGTACATGATCTCTTAAACCGGGGTTTAAAAAAATAAGGTGTTTTTTTCCTGCGGTCGGTGAAGTGGTGAGTGGCTGATCCGCAAACAACAGACCATATTTTTCTTGAGTTCTGAGATGCAGTCGTTTTGTGGGATATCCTCCAGAGGACTTTTAAGAAGGACTTGTCAATACACATTATGGTATCGGTTCCTGACGTCCATAATCAAGGGGGTGTGCCATACGACTTACTCAAGTTGCTTTGCCCCCACAGAATGTCTGTGAGACACGCTGACGGATACTCGCTCTGCGAGGGAGTATTTCATGACAGTGTCAACAACCTGATCGCCATCTATAACGCCCAAAGTGAAAAATCCTAATGGATGCCAGTTTTGAGCGAACTGGTTAACCTAAAGCGTTTTTGAAACTTTGGGAACCCTTAGTTTTGCTAGAGCTCTTCCTTTTATCATACTTTCCTTTTGCCCCAGAGTAAATGTCATTCTTACTAGGAAATAAAGAAAAAACAACTGACAACCGGCTAGCTAATCGTCGTCTTCGTCCCTTAAAGGAAGGAAGGAACATGGTAGTGAAAGTGCAAACAGTTAAAGGGGTACCGTAGTGAAGGACTCCGTAATATTTTCGACTACCTAAGAAACGTTTTATGCTCGCTCACGTCGCACAGGACTCGGACGCCTTTTTCTAACGCCTCCATTGCAACTTAGAGCCAGTTAAGGGGTCTACTGGGAAGAAAAGATCAAGTATCTTTCACTCGCGGAAGAGGAACTAGTTGGTATATCAAAAAGAACGATACCATCTGATATAGCATAAAGGAAAGATGTGCGATTGGCATAACAGGTTGGTGTTTGTTAAACAGGTAATTAAATAGAGACATGCGGCTTACAGGAAAGGAGAGACCCACTATATATTATTCTCGGAATCACTCAAAAACATCAAGCGGACAACACAGCAAAGCTTAGGCTTACGCATTTCTCCAGTGCAGATTGTGCAGTCATGTTGGAAAATTTTGTCATGCTTGATAATATTGTGTAACTTAGTAAAATTTTGTGAACACATTCTTTATTCGCAGCTCAATCAGACCATTTTATACAGAAGATAGGAATACTCTTGAACATTAAATGTATCGTTACACCCTAATATTCTGACTCAATATCCTTCTCGGAAGGTTTACCAGAGTGCTTTGTTCTCCCAAAGGATAAAAAAAAAAGCAGTGTCTGATGGTGTAAACTATATCTACCAAAATGGCCCTACAATTGAAGGTATCAGCGAACTTTTTGCTGGTAAACAAAATGATAATTAAGTCCTGCGAACAAATTCGCCTACATTGTGACACGACAACATGCCATCGTCATGCCTGAATAATTTTAGGAAGGTGTTTCCTGTCGATATAAAACTAATAGTGTTTAGCTTTTGCAAGGCATTTATTGTATGCATATTTGCAATGGGGAGCAGCAAAGAAGGCGAATACAAACAAAATAGAAATGTTATTAGCATATACCATACTCAATAAAGAACAATGGTTATAACGAGCATGGCTCCTCTGCGTGACAAACTATAGTGCCCCTTTTAGACTTTAAAAAGCACCCCACCTTCTCAAAATTAGAAAAATGCTATTTTTCCTTTATGAGAAATTGTATATTATACTTCGTATTTTCTTTCTAGTCATTGAGAGTTCCTAGAATTGCATACGAAACGAATGTGTAGTGAGAAAAAATACAAAGTGACAAATATCTCCATCCTGCTGACGCATGAGAGTGTTCGTTGACACTGCCTTCAACTCTTATTAGCAAATAGTGAGAAAAAAATATAAAGTGACGAATATGCCCATCCCGCTGACGCATGAGAGTGTTCGTTGACACTGCCTTCAACTCCCATTAGCAAGGCGCCAAATGTCTACAAGTCAAGGCGATGTGGGATAATTAACAAAATTTCTCTAGCAAACTGAAAACATCTGTTTTCAGTTTGCAGTTTTATTCGACTGATTTGGAGATAAAATGGGAAGCTGCAAACACATCGCAGAGATTACTGACTCAGCCACCGCTTTGGGATTTTATTTTATAGAGTGTCATGTTGTTGTACTGAAAAATGGAGTTACACACTGGGATATATCAGCAAGTGCTTTGAAATAATCCATCCTAGGTCCGCCTGGTCTGCCTGCTGTGAGCTCAAGCAGAAAATTTCAGTCACGGCTAATTCATCTTTAGGTTCCCAGATGGAAAGTATTGGCTTAAAATTTCAGTAACAAACTTATTTATACAATAAACTGTCAGGGAAATAAGAGCTTAACAGATATTCAGCAGACTCCAGATAAAGGAACAATCTGGACGCGTTGGCTCCATTTGAAGCCACATTTTAGGTTGAAACATTTAAGCACGATGTCTCCATTTTCTTAGTCCACAACAAATACATGCACTACATTGATAAGCTACGAAAATTGTGTAGCATAAACCTCTCCTCTGACCAAAAGAAACCTTCTCCTACCTAACGAAGCACAGACTTTAAGGGACGACATATTCAAACCCTCTGTGGCGCATATTCGGGACAGTAACGCGAACAGTAACTGTTTGCAGTTCATCCTAATGGTCCTAACGCGAACAGTAACTGTTTGCAGTTCATCCTAATGGTCCTAGAAAGGCTTCAGGTTTTTCAGTACTGTGCGAACCAATTAAGACACTGTCAATTTTTGTAGTATAGGAACATCACTTTAACCCTGAAAAACTACTGTGTAAAATGTATATATCTGGGGCACCGTTTCCTTCTGCAGTCAGACATACCACCATATTGACTCTTCTGCCTTGTTGTGCGTATTGGTTTGATCACGTTTTTTCCACGGGATGTACATTGCGATTAAAACGCCATAACACTACTCAGACAACTGATCTTGAGCAATAATGCGCAGAAACAATAAAGTACACCCCCCCCCCCCCCCATTGCACTGATTTTGGCATGAAGCCTGCCAGGTTTCAGACAAAATGTATTATAAGCGTCCCTGTTTACTCCTATGTTTCAAAGCTACGTAGCACGTTTTCATTGAGAATCATCGCTAATACTTTCTGTACTCTTTTGGTACCGTGCAAATAAAGTACGATCAAAACTCAGCGCCTGATCGCGGACTGCAGCGAAATGCAACATGCAGATATCTTTATCATTTTTTTTGTTGTTGTAGCAATGTGCTCAAGCATGACACAACACAAATAGCATCAAGTAAGGTGCAACACAAATAGCATCGTATGTGAACGTTAATTTAAAGATCCCCCAATAAGTTATCGTCCGTAACATTTATGTGTGCAGGCATTTCATTCAATTGTCTGCAAATTTAAAAGCTTTGAATATGCGACAATTCCAAAGAATGTCGATTGAAAGAAGTTCCTGGTGTAAATGTTTATGAAAATCAGCGCGCGCATTATAAGGCTTGAGCCGAGTACATTTATTAACCTCTGTTTATTCCCAAAATATCACATTTATGTTTTGCCTGAACATGTAGTACGTTTACATGTATAAAGGCTTACAGATTTTTATGTCACCTTCTTTGTCATGCGGTAGGAAAAGCAATTGTGCTGAGCCTTATTCTCCTAATTTAAAGACGTCGCTAGTTACCCCTTGACACTTTAGTATATTATTTTTTGTGTGTTCTGGACTGGTCACTTTCAAATGTGTTTGTGTTTTTCCTGCAAGTAGTCTGTGCTATTTTATTTCGAATTCTATAACCTAGTCTTTATTCAAAATTGTGAAATTTTCTTGAAAACAAACTGTTCAGAGCGTAGTTTCGCGCTCCCAAACTGCGTCAGTGGACACTACTTAGAGTCTAAGGTTAGTAGTTTTTTTCCAGTTTATTGTTCGTGTAGTTGATAAAATGGTTGCTTCTCTTCGTCTGGTCTCGGTTAATCCCTGTAAACAATAAGCATTTTCTCTATTAAAAATTTCATAACAGCGACAAATGTTTTTCTGCGGCAGCCTATCCGCGTAGTCCTTGCAGCGTGCGTGAAATAATTGCCAGCGCACAGTTCTGAGAAAAAAAAAAATATTTTTCTTACTTTCCCTCCAAGACCACCCTAATAAGCTCATGCCTTCTTTAATTTCTGCAGCGGCTTTGTTGGGCTTTCTTTTAATAATTGACTTATTCTTTGAACCGTTCAGTGACACTTGTAAACTTTTGTCCCAAGAGCAATGCATCCGCAGTGACAACTGCGCGAATATTCACGGCATCTGGTCCTTTACTTTATTAAATGGCCTTGCTCGGGTGCGCAGTAATTTCAACCATGGATTTCGACCTTGATGTCCTTATAGTGTTCTCAGACCTGGAAATGGTTTTTTAAGTGTAAATGGCCTGAACGACAGTTGGTGCTCTCAGGGTTTGGGGCGTGAAAGAAGCTTGGCGTGGAAGTACTAAAACGTTCTAGTTTCGAAACAGCATAAAATTATATCACACAATACAAACTAAAGCCTTTTAGTACTTATGCGCGAGGCTTGAGAGTAAGGAATAAAGCATTCACAAGCCCGATCCTAGGGTGTAAAATGAACTGACCCAACTGGCACCTGCAGCATCCCCTAAATTTAAGGTTTAATGTAGTAGTAAATAAACCCCTTGCTCCTCTCTAGGACGCCTACTTGTCGTGCCGGAGAGGGTAGGCGTGAGGGCCGGTTGAAACAATAAAGTTATATATGAACTGAAGTTGTAATGAAATTGTAATGGAGCTTCGATCCGAAGGGCAAAACAAAAGAAAACAGGCATTCCTGTACTCATAAAGATAGATCGGATAGCACTGTTTGCTCCTAAGAACCGGAGATTTGTGTAAATGCTTTGCGCAAAATAATTAAAATGGTTACTTTTGTAAAACTAAGACTCGTTTAACACAAACGAAACGAAAACTATCCTAAGTACAAGAATAACAGCAGCTTGTACAACAGATGACACCATGCCATTCACGCAGATACTCAGCAGTTGAGGGAATGCCAATGTAAGATGTACCAATTATTTAAATAGTTGCTCATTGATGCCTTGATCCCTCAGGGGAGTTGGATAGCGTCATTTTTACATGTGCAGCATAGAACCGCATATGTTTAGCTTGTCGGATATATTTTATTTGGAATATCAGATCCATCAGATATAATTGAAATCTCTTTGCCATGTACTGGAAGGCATTACATGAAACCAAGCTGCCTAAACCTATCCTTTATCAGATCCCGTCTTTTTGACCAAAGATAAGCTATTTATAGCCTAACGTTCTAAAAGCCTGCCCACGTTTATGTTGTTTCATGCAGCAATGTATAGCTCAAAGGTTGTTCGAGCAATTCTCAAGAAACACACGTGGAGTCTTGTGTAATGCAATGAGCATTTTCTGCTTTGTTAAATGCAGAAAAATACAGACATATTGCTTAACGTCCGTAATTTTAGTACACGGTTTTTTTACGTTTTTGATTCACAATTGATTAACGCTATAATCTCTCAGACGCCCTGCCAGAACAATATGTCAGTGGCAGGGCACATCTGCCACCCCATTCACAGTCAATATCGCAATAAATGTTTCAACCATATGAAAAAATATAATGTAGTTAAAAGATAAATTTAATGTTTAAGTACTCGCGTGTCTTCGGAAAGGTGTAGGACGCTACTCCTTTACCACGACAAAAAGAAATTTTCTTCATAGTTTTATGACAATATTTTCTTTTCTCAAATAACATTTCAAAAACTACTTTAAGGAGAGATTAGCAGCGCATATTGTATTGAAATCAGATGCACATTTACAGCATTGTCTAAACTTAAATACTATCAATACATATGCGTCAAAGGCGAAGGTGTGGGTGCCCATGTATTGCTTTCAAGAAAACTGCTTTTGAGAAGTGTCGTAAGGCTGGCCGAGTAACGTGTGGCAGTCTATTAAAGAGAACACAACAGCGCTGCTACAAGAAAGCAATGAAGGTCCGCTCTTATTCGGGTGATAAGAGAATATTGTTACGGGAAATATTCACAGTACGGCAGTTGTCTACACCACTGAGGATGATCACAGCACAGCACTCGCACAGCACAGCACTCGTCTGCGTCTTCTTCTTCTGGGAGTCTGTCGCACTGCTTTTTCGTCAGCACGGCCAGCGAATACCGCTCAGTAACACTGCCCCCCCTCCTCGGGAAAAGCACCGTCACGGTGCGTTCTACGTTTGTGAAACAGAACGGGCATAATAGGGCTTCAGGCGGGACACATGCACTATTTCAGAGGATGGCGCTCTGGACGAGGATTTCGGAGGCACAGATTCAACTTCGTAATTGACGTCTGTAACGGGGCGCAAAACTCGGTAAGGGCCTGTGTAACGGGGCAAGGATTTTTCACACAAGCCCACGCGACGGTACGGGAGCCACAGCAAGACGAGTGACCCAGGAGTGTAGTGGATATCACGGTGGCGACTATCGTACCGGAACTTTTGAGAGTCTTCGGATGCAGAGAGCCTGGCATGAGCTATCCGGCGGGCATCATGAGCGCGGGCTACGGCATCACTGGCATAAGTACTGGTGGCGTCTGCCGCGGGTAGTGAGGTGTCGAAGGGTAGTAACGGGTGTCGGCCAAATAACAGATAAAATGGGGAGTATCCAGCGGTAGATTGTACTGATGAATTGTAGGCGAATGTCACAGAGTGTAGATGAACGTCCCAATCCCGGTGGTCGTCAGACACATACATGGACAGCGTGTCTGGGAGGGTATGGTTTAGGCGTTCCGTGATGCCGTTGGTCTGGGGGTGATAGGCTGTGGTGAATTTGTGACGGACGGAGCACGAACGGAGAATTTCGTCAACCACTCGCGACAGAAAGCAGCGGCCACGGTCAGTTAGTAGTTCACGAGGGGCATCATGATGTAGAATCACATTTTCTAGGAGGACGTCAGCGACGTTTGTGGCGCAGCTGGTCGGGATGGCTCTGGTAATACCATACCGCGTAGCATAATCGGTGGCGACGGCTATCCATTTGTTCCCTGAGGCGGAAACTGGAAAGGGCCCAAGAAGGTCAACACCTACACGGGAAAACGGGTCAGTGGGTATGGGGATCGGCTGCAAATGGCCTGAAGGCAAAAGTTTTGTCTTCTTTCGACGCTGACACAATTCACATGCGGCAATATATTGCTTGGCGGAGCGGTAGAGCCTCGGCCAGTAAAACCGTCGGCGCAGGCTGTCGTATCTGCGAGATACACCCAGGTGGCCAGCCGTTGGAGCATCATGAAACTGGTCAAGGAGGGTGGAACGCAGATGTTGAGGAACGACGAGCAAAAGGTCTGCGCCGTCTGGTCGCATATTGCGTCGGTATAGGGTGTTCTCGTGGAGTACATATAAGGCAAGAGATGGATCAGGTCGGTCGCAGGACAGACGGAGGATAATGGAATGGATCAAAGGATCTAAGTGTTGTTTGTCGGCAATGTTAGAAAAGGCCGAGGCAGACAAGACACATGCGTCATAGTCAGAGTCGGTAGGACTAGGGGAGTCGACGGGATGACAGGACAAGCAGTCTGCATCTTGGTGAAGCCGGCCGGACTTGTACACGACGGAAAATGTATACTCTTGTAATCGAAGTGCCCAGCGCCCCAAACGGCCTGTAGAATCTTTGAGGGAAAAGCCAACACAAGGCATGATGGTCTGTTATAACAGCAAAATGCCGGCCAAACAAATAAGGGCGGAATTTTGTAATAGCCCAAACAAGTGCCAGGCACTCTCGCTCTGTGATAGAGTAATTTTGTTCGGACGTAGATAAGAGGCGGCTGGCATACGCAATCACCCTTGTGTGGCCGTGTTGTTGCTGGGCAAGTATAGCTCCAATGCCATGGCCACTTGCGTCGGTGCGGAGTTCAGTATTGGCAGATGGGTTGAAATGGGCCAAGACGGGTGGAGTTGTGAGAGCAGCAATATAAGGAAAATATTTTTTATCAGTCCCATTTGCTATGAAATAAATTACGCACGCTGAAAATGATACATATATAGGGTTTTCGATGAAATATTTCTCACTGTTATCTTAATCTTTACGCGTTTACAATAGTAGGCGGAGTAAAATGTGTAAAGGCACCGTGAATATAGATGCGTTTAAATATATTTACATGCTAGCAGTATTTTCATTTTCTTATTCTTTAATATTAACAGGACTTTCAAATATCTCACTTTTCTGCTGTTACTGCTTTTCACTTAGTGGTGATTGTGTTTGCTCAATATTCCTTGTTTTGACGCGTACACTCTATTACGTTATAACTTCACTACGAGGTCACAGTTGTCTTCTGTTAATATCCAACAATCTGTATAGCCAGTGCAAGTGGCCTTTTAGTGTTGCCAAATATGTGTGGCCGGCGTACGTGCCAAAGATTCGTCTTTCCTTTTGTGCATGCAATAAGAATAGTGACGGATGATCCAGGATGGTTATCCCAATTCTTAATGAGGTACGCGAGCAGTGCATGTTTAATTTCATCCTCCATTCAGCTTAAGACTTGGTTTTCTAAACCAAACAGGCTTCAGACCAAAGTCTTGCATTGGCAACCATAATGTATGACCATTACTGCTAAACTAATTTTTTTGAGAGAATTGCCGTAGCGGTGCGTTTGACATTATTGCGGATGAATGGAAGGTGGTGAACATATATGCGAAGTAAAACACGACGATTGATTTTGCGGAACGATAGTCTGCGGAGTAAAAAAGAGTACAGGATATTTATCTCTACTGAAAACATTTTCATGCTCGAAGTGGGGCTCTTAGTCTTGATAAATCAGCATAAACTTGGTTTCGGCAGTGCATTAGATATTGCGGACTTTATGGAACCAATAGGATGGAACACTAATATTTACGGCTCGAGCCCACTCCCGCATTACTGTCACAAATATGGGACACACGCGGCTCAAAATATTGCCCATTAGTTTCTGCCTTCCCGGGATAGGGTATGGTTTTTATTAGTAAAATCAAAAGGTTGCACGAAGAACATTTCGAAGCTAATTACCTACCTAATGCATGTATTGCGCCGTTGAAGAGGTAAATGCAGGCTCTGCGCAATTATTTCTCGACTTCTGAATGAAGTTCTCAAATAGAACGTAGACGTGCAGGCAACCAATGCCTTTTAATCATGTCTACCTTGCCTGTATTTAAACCTTATTTCACATCCAGTTATTTTCTCAAGAGTTTTTTCTCTGCAATGGCAAGCTATAACTTCCGAGTTGGTGTGGGAAACATACAAATTAGTCCGCCTTCAAATTTTCCGCTTGCACCAAGTGCAAGTAGACTTGACGGGCATTCAGGGAAGCGTTCATAGCACTTGCAGACAGATTCCAGAGTGCTACGATATATTTCCTACCAAGACAACTCACATTCTGCGCACCAAAATCGCAAAGCTGTGACTGAGCCATTATGTCTGCACCGATATATTTCAGCTGCTCATTGTGTTTAACAATCAGTCAAACAAAGAACCTGACACATACTTTGAAGACGCTAAAGGAACGTTTTTAATCTTCCCACAACGCCATTACTTTTAATGCTCTGAGTTCATGCTGACGAGGTTTCTGGGAATGATTAGTGAACGGTCTCATGCGTCAGCAGGCTGAAGATATTTTGCGTATGTGGATAATTTTACATTTGGTTTTTTGGACGCTTTTCAAGAACACTCAATGACGGAAAGAATACTATGCATGCTATACAATTTCCGTCCACAATAAATATATATAACGCTTACTATTTTTTTGCAGATGTGAAAGTTTTGCCTGTGTCAAAGCCCCTTAAAGTTCATCATGCATAGCTATAGTGCTCACTAAAGCCCTGTCCTTTAGTGACAATGGTGCATGCTACTCTCTGTATGGCAGCCTTTATCCAACAAACAGCTCTGGCTGCCTAATATTTTGTGCATGTAAAAGAGAACAGAGAGACTATTGAGTGAATATATAGGAAGCGAAGACATGCTGTAATATGACAGGGGCAAAAAGGCACGAGGACCAAACGGCTGGCTTGCAACTGTTTCTTTTGCGTCATCAAAGACATGTGCTTAACGGAACAGTCAGAAGAAATGGAAAGGATTGATCAAGATATTAAATACTTTACTATACATCAACCCTTGACCTGTCGTTATGGATAAAAAACTAGCACTTTTCAGTTCAATGGCCGTGCTCCAACGCTCAGACATTCGTACATGCAGGCGAAATATTATTAACCTTTAAAATTTCTACAGTTGCTTTTGGACCATTTGACGATTTGAGTTCATATAGCTCATTTATTGGTGCATTTGCAGGTATACAGGGCCCTATTGCATGTTATTAACTCTAACGTCATGTTCCTTGGTTGTGTAGTCTACACATATGCCTTTCCGTCCAAGTCACTCGTGGCCACAAGACAATGATAGGCGCTAAAAAAACTACGAAAGTAACAAATCGCTGGTCAGGGTGACTAACTTTGGCCAATTCTTTCCCTGTTGGTACACAAATTTTACTTATGGCAAAGTATATAAAATTCTTAGTGGAAAACATTATATTCAGGGCGAGTCGTTTAAGCCAATTTTATTAAATTATCATCCGTCTGATCATTTTGTGAGAAAAAACTTTTTTCTTGCCTCCACGCTCTCCTTCGAGGAGGAGGAGGAATCAACATTTATTAAGCCCGAACTAATTCGGTGGTGCATGCTTGCACCAGACGGGGTGGTTCCCTAGTTGCGGGACCCATATGTTTCCAGCAGCTCCTGGCCCCTGTCTGTCAGTGCGAGCTGGATCGATAGGGCGGGGCTGGACAACAAGGTCTCCCATCGCTCAAGGGGTTGGGGATGGGGGGTGGTGGCGGCGAGGGGAGGAGGGGGGGGGGGGGGGGGGTTTGAGTTGTTTGCATTCTGCCAAAACGTGCGGCAGGGTGCCCTTTTCTTTTTTACAAAAAGGACAGAGCATGTCGTGTTCCGCAGGGTACATGCGGCTCATCAATACGGGATACGCAAGCGATCCCGCCTGCGCTCGGCGCAGGATCGTCTGTTGTTGCCTGGTGAGCTTGGGGTGCGGTTCTGGCAGTCTGCACCTTTCCTCTCGGTACATACTTGTAATTTCCCGAAAGCTGGTAACCGGATGCGGTAGCTCTTCCGGCTCGTTCTCGCCCCGGATTGACATTTCTCGGGCATGGTAGTCTGCGATGATGTTGCCTGCTACCTGCGAGTGAGCCGGGACCCACACGAGCTCTATAGCTCTTCCCGGAGGCTTGCACTTGGATAGAATGGCTCGGGCCGCGGAGGATATTACCCCTCTGCGGAAGCTTCTGTAGGCTGTCTTTGAGTCAGTGACCACGGTGTCCACGCTCGGCTGTGCGAGTGCGAGGGCCATGGCCGCTTCTTCTGCAACTGCGGCGTCTGTTGTCTTTATGGACGCGCTGACGATCAGCCTGTCTTTTGACGTAACCACCACTGCTGCACGGTCACTGTGTTTTCGGAGCGAGGCGTCCGCGTAGAGGACCCTGGGGTTCTCTTCCAGCTTCCGGGCTATGGCTTTGGCCCACGCGGTGCACCTCTCGTCGTCCTTGCCCGGCGTCATGTTCCGAGGAAGGGGTTTGGTCTGAATGGCCGTCTTCCAGTCTTCCGGAAGGGCTTCCTTGAGGGGTACTGGCTCAATCTGCCATCCTATCTTGCGTAAGACGGCTCGTCCGTGTTTCGTATGACTGAGCCGGATTCTCTGATTAGAGAGGTGGGCTTCAATGAGCTCCTCCACCGTGTTGTGGGCGCCCATGTCCAGCAGTCTTTGTGTGGACGAGTATATGGGAATGCCCAGTGCTTGCTTCGTTGCCTTACGAAGCATCGTGTTTAGGGTGTCCCTATTCGCCTTCGTCAGCTGGAGATAGGGGGTGGAGTAGGTAACCCGTGACACGACGAATGCGCGTATCAGGCGCATGACATCGTCCTCTTTGAGGCCTCGGTTTCTATTAGATACCCTTCTGATCATACTGAGTATCTGTTCGGCTGTAGTTTTGATCTTTGTGACGGCGGCGTGTGCCTTCCCGTCGGCCTGAAGTAGTAGGCCGAGGATCCTAATCTGCTGTGTTGGCTTGATAGCCGTTCCGTCGATGGTGACGATCACGTTCGGCGGCAGCTCTTTCTTGGATTTTCCCGGTTGGATAATAAGCAACTCTGATTTCTGGGGAGCGCAGCTCAGTCCGCATGACTTTGCGTACTCGTGCACGGTTGTTGCCGCCTTCTGCAAGGCTTCCTCCATCCAGGCATCAGAACCGGCTCGAGCTGTCCACACCGTAATATCGTCGGCGTATAACGCATGGTCCACGCCTTCGATTTGCTTGAGTAGACCGGGCAGGGGCAGGAGGGCCAGATTGAAGAGCAGGGGCGACAAGACCGATCTCTGTGGGGTGCCCCTATCACCCAGCTCGACAGGGTCTGACTTCTCCTCCCCTATTCTGATGGTCGCTGTTCGGTTTGACAGAAATTCTTTGATGTAGTCGAATGTCTTTCGACCACACCTGGTCATATTCAGATTCCGCAACACGCTCGCGTGGGACACGTTATCAAACGCTCCCTTCAGGTCGAGGGCGAGTATCCCGCGCGGCGTGTGCCTCGTTGCCGGCTTGACGACCAGTTCGTGAAGTTGGATCATCACGTCTTGGGTGCTGAGATGTTTCCTGAAGCCGTACATCGTCTCCGGCATCTGATCTGTTTCTTCGAGGTGCTTCTGCAGCCGGCGAAGGACCATACGCTCCATCACCTTCCCCGCGCAGGACGTGAGGGAGATGGGCCGCATGTTGTCTATCGTGAGGGCCTTGCAGGGCTTTGGAATGAAGCAGACCTCGGCGTCCTTCCATTCCTTCGGCAACCGCGAGCTCTCCCAGGCTTCGTTGATGTGCCCTAGGAGGCCGCGGGCCGCTTTACTGCTCATGTTACTGAGTAGTTTATATGTTATGGCATCCCTGCCGGGTGCACTTTTCTTGTTACTTTGATCTATCGCTGTCCACAACTCCGTCATGGAAAACGGCCGGTCCAGGTCTTCGTTGTCGGGTCCTTCGTACCTCTCTGGCTCCGGGTACTGTCCCTTCTCTGTCTTTAGGTACTTCGCCTTCAGGTCTTCCAGGAGCCTGCGGCCGTCTCCCTTGTACATGTTCAATACTTTGGTAAGGTTGCGATTGGTCGCAGTTTTGCTACTCAGCGGGTCGATCAGATGCCTCAAGAGGCACCACGTATTCCACGTCGAGAGCTTGCCCTGCAGGCCGTCGCAGGTCTTCAGTCAATTCTCCCTGCATAGTTTGGCCGCGTGCTCAGCGATCTGCTTGTTCAAGGCTGCTATGCGCTTGGCCAGCTTTCTGTTGTGCCGCTGACGTTTCCACCGCCGCGTTAACGAGTGCCGGGCCGCCCACATGTGGGTCAGTCTGGCGTCCACGTACGGTGTCTGCGAAGTCGTTGCGATTTCATGGGTAAATTTTTGGAGGGTCTTCTTCTGGTCCCTCGACCATTCGGTGTAGGTCTGTTGTGTTTCAGCTCGTCCCGATTATTCCTCAGACGCCTCTTCTTGTTCCTGGGTGAACTTTCTCATCTTGTCCCAATCCGTGATCCGCGCTGTCCCCAACACAGCCCGATATCGGGAACCTCGGATCGTGATGCCGATCACGCTGTGGTCAGAACCCAGGTCCACTTCTTCGCTTCTCCAGGAGACGTCTAGCGTTCCCGATAACCACGAAAGGTCTGGCGTAGTGTCCCTCGCGGCACTGTTGCCTCTTCTGGTAGTTACGTCAGGCTCGTTCAGGAGGGCAATCTCGTGATCCTCCATTGCTTTGGCCAATGCTTTTCCTCTTTTTGACTGGAACTTATAGCCCCATGTTGTGTGAGGGGCGTTAAAGTCGCCGAGGATCAGGAGCGGCCTGGTCCCCGCCAACCCTTTCGCCTGACTCACGATGCGGTCAAATTCGTACTGCCGTTGTGACGGCCGACAGTACGCGCTCATTACAAATAAATTGCCCGCGCTGCCAATTTCTCTTGCATGAATTTCGACCAGCGTGTGCTCGCACCCGCCCTGCGCCGTAACATGTTGAGTTGCCGCCACGTTGCTGCGAACGAGCACCGCCGTTCCGTTCTCCGTGGGGTCCGTGTAAGTGACGTACCCCGGAAGTCTTGGTTTCCCGTTCGTCTCCTGTCGAGCAATTACATCAGGCTTGTTGTCTTGCCCGTCAATGTATAACATTAGTTCCGCTTCTTTGTTGCGAATCCCACGGCAGTTCCATTGGTAAATCACGGTGGTTTCCCCCCCGGTCTTCTTGTGCTTCTTACTTGGCTTCTGCATCATCCTTTCCGGCTGTCTCGAGTCGATTGCGCCTTTTCGCGATCGCGTTTTTTATTTTTTCGGCCCGCTCCTTTTTCAGGGACGCGAAGTGGTTCCTCACCGATGTTGAGGCTACTTTTAGCGCTTGACGTTTGTGCTTCGCCGATGGCGTCTGAGGCTGACTCTCGACAGCTTTAAGTCGGTCGTCTATTTTGCTGAGCCTTTCGTTAATTTGGGAAATTGCGGCCAAAATGGCCATAAGCTCTCCTTCTCGCGGGATCTGTGTCGTTACCGTGGTCGCGGTCTCTGCGTTCGCAGTTTCCTCTCCGCTCGCGGGGCTCTCTTCGGCGTCCATCGCCTCTAGGTTATTTGCTGCACGTTGCATGGCCTCAGCCTCTCCAGCTGTCCGCATTTGGCGGGGCGAGGGGGGGGGGGGGGGGGG
>JAJIZL010056636.1:0-15441 GCA_023969395.1 Amblyomma maculatum | reverse complement strand
ACTACAAAACTACAGAAAAGTACTACAGAACTACAGAAAAATCTGATGGTTACGACAAAACTACAGGATATTTTCTCGTATTTTTGACACAGTTCTGTAGTTTTTTTTCGACTGGGATGTTTTGTCTAGGTTTTACAATTCTTTCTCGTCCCCTCCCTGTTGTCTGTGGTGCCAGCACTTTCTCTTTATTCTTTTGGTTTGATTCTACTGCTTCTTAATTTAGTATTTTTTTCTCTCTTTGTGAATTTGTGGACGAACGATTGCAATGCCGTAGGAGTCTGCAATTATCTATTGTTTACTCGATTTTTTATATTTTTTCTTGGTTACTGCCTTGCTGACTATTCCGCATCAGTCTCCCTTGCTTCTTATGTTTTGGGTTTTGTACGTCTGCCTCTCTCTCAATTCGTTGTTTGTTATTTTTGCATGACTGTTTTTTGCTGCTGTTTCCTTTTTTTCTGGTTCTGGTTCGTCTTTTCGTTTCATCTGCAGGTCTGGATGCTGCCTTTTTTTTTTGCTTTTTATTTTTGTACAAGCCAGCGTGGGACCACCTTGCGACACGGACCTCGCAGTTTTTTCCTTTTTTTTGTTATACCTTCTTTCACTTAAAAAAGTGTTTTTTTTTTATCTCGAGTTTTTTCTCTTTTTTATTTATTTTGAATTGGTTTTAAGCCTGGCAAAGCGTTTGCTGATCCGGACTTCCTTCCTTTTCTTTTTTATGTTTTTTTTTTCTCAATTCGAGGGGACGAATAAAATGGTAAACTGGCATCGATTGCCTGCGGTTGTCTGGTACGGAAAAGAAAGCTAGAGGAAACGTAGCTGCGACAGCTGCATCCGCTCAAATGAGATGCGCTGTTTGACACGAGAGAAAGTGCACCGCTCTTAATACCCACAATCATTGGATCAGCTGCTGCTTCGCAGGCTACGCGCAGTGATTTCGTCGTCGTTAGATAGAGGAGGCCGAATTTCATATTGTGGGGCCTATTTCGCCTAAACAAGGCATGGGTCATGAGGGGTGTCGTACTGGAAAGCTATTGATAAGCTTAGAACTCCTGGCCTGAGAGCTCTGGATTTCAAAGAAGGGCAAGCGCAGCAGGCGGCGACAGGAAACAGTTGGGCGGATAAGAGTTTGAAGTTAACCAGGATTAAATGAAGGCAGCTGACAAGGAACAAGTCAGCTTGAGAGAGGTGGGAGAGAGATGCCTTTGTCCTTCAGAGAGTATAGTCTGGCCGATGATGATAATAGGGACACCTTAGAGCATGCGGATGGCTTTGCGTTTCACCTTCCTATTGAAATGCGGCTGGCGTGGGCCTGCGATCGAAGTCTTATCATTCGGGGTCATCAGCTAGAGGCGAAGTTCATTGATTCATCCTATGCGCACAAAGAAGGTCAGTGCCCGAACTTTTCTGAATGAACTATTGTGCGCACTCATGCCTTCTAATTGATGATGGCTTCCTTCTATGAAATTAAACAAGAGTTTACAGATGGCAAAAGTGGAAGTTGCAAGAGGTGAATTGCTCCGATAAAACTAGTTCCAATAGAGAGATTTGATAATAGACACATGCCAGATAATTCGTATCATATCATTGAAGATTCGCTCCTGTTTACATTTCTCAGTGTGTGATACTTGCGCGTGTGCATGTGGGTCCACATGTGTCCATGTGGGTCTACATGTGTCCATGTGTGTCCATGTGTGTCCATGTGTGTGCATTTGTTTGTTCGGTTTTGGGGTTTAACGTCCCAAAGCAACTCAGGCTATGAGAGACGTCGTAATAGAGGACTCCTGAAATTTCGACCACCTCGGTTTCTTTAACGTGCACTCACATCGCACAGCGCACGGGCGCCTTTCTTTTCACCTGCATGGAAAGGCTGCCGCCGAGGCCGGGATTCGATCTCGCGTCATTGGGAACTGTAGTCGAGCGCCGTAACCACTGCGCCACCACGGTGGGGCTGTTTGCATTTGTGTGTATGTACAGACGCGTGTGCGTGTTTTTGAACAAGGTACAATAAAATTCAAGGCATGAGAATGACCCGTAACTGGCCTGGTAACCATGTTCTGCCCCCTCAAGACATGACCAGCGGAGCGAGTCCTCTGAAAATGAAGTTGTGTTTGCTGATCATTGATGCTTTGGAGCTTTCGTCCGTTTCCTGGTACCTGAATGGAATTGAAATACTATACACATTAGGGTTTCGGAGACCCAGAGTTGAAAAGCGCTTGCCCTTATACGCACCTGTACGGATGACTGCTTTGTTAACACAGATGTTCGTCGTGATTTTCGAAGGAGTTCAAACTGTAGAATTCTTCGGGTCACCTGGTGCATGTGAAAAAAGA
Organism: Amblyomma maculatum; assembly: GCA_023969395.1. Taxonomy (NCBI): domain Eukaryota; kingdom Metazoa; phylum Arthropoda; class Arachnida; order Ixodida; family Ixodidae; genus Amblyomma; species Amblyomma maculatum. The sequence goes on along the minus strand of JAJIZL010056636.1, from coordinate 13,111 downwards.
TTAATGTTCCCGGGTAAACTAGATGAGAGTAAAGTGATAAGAAGTTGTTATATTCATTAGATTCCTATTGTGCTTTACTAGGTGTGGTGCCATTCAATATCCGCAGACAACTCCAACAAGGCCCGAAATGCATCAGGGTACTCGTTGTGCCAAGACATACGCAAATGGCAATCAAGCTTATATTATATGGTTGCCTGTATCTTTTCGCTTCCGAATTAGGTATGGCTTCGAAACCGACAATCTGTGTGATCACACAGCATGCGCATTCAGCAGCGGTGAATGCTTTGATTAGGCTAATCAGGCCAATTGTTAGGCACTTGCACCAAGGATAGACGAAAGAAAACAGTCCACAAAAAGAGCTGTTGGGCGCTTTTTAAAATGTGCCTATAATCAAGGGTATGACGCGACAGCGCTAATGGCTTTCCTCTACGCCTCCCTTTGCCCATTTTTGTACACGCACCCTCCTACTCTCCCACTTGCCTAATCACTAAAATTTTAATTAGAGATCACATTATTTCACATTTAGCAATTAGAATGAGTAGAAAGTACCTCACTTTGTGCAAAACCATCTGACAAAGATTAGAGCCCATCTTAACCTAAGCCGTACGAATGAGGGAGCATAGCCTAGGGGAAGCGTGTCGGACTCGGTATCCAAAGGCTTTGTGGGAGTCGATCCTTAGCTAACCCCACCTTTGAAAGAAGCTACATGAGTTTGCAGTCTCTGCCAGCTCGGCCATGCCATGTGGTCACATGACGCCATACAATCCGTCGACTACGCAGAGCCCAGCCATGTCATGTGCCAACTGTCACCAGCAAAACACAACATGCTCGTGAGTTTGCTCTCACAACACAACTGCCGTGGTTTTCACCGAGATTTCGCGTCGAAATAGAAGCCCTGTTTTTTCGCGCGAGTTTTGATGGTTTGGGGCCTGCGGCAGAGTTTGAGAGGAGGTTGAGACCACCGAGCGGCTGTCGCATCTCTTTTGGCAGCAACGTGCGCGCCTAATTGCATTGAGCGATGTATATTTTTATCCCGAGGTAGCCCGCCACGATAGGTAAAAGATGGACAGTAATAACAGCCAGATCAAAATTTATGTGGTGTAAGCACCCTTCAACGGGCCTTTTGGCGCAACTGCTAGGTTAGTTAGTGTTAAGATATGAACCTCAATAACAAGTTTGCTGTCATATTTCTTCGAAAAATCTATCCAGGGGAAGCTATCACTGAGATAAACACCAGCAATGTCACCATTCTGGTCATATTTGCAGCAGGCTGTAACAGACGAACACTGCAGTGAATATTCATTGACACGTCTTTGATGACCTGTATGGGGAAGGAATGGGCTCATTTTAAGGTTCCGCCTATCGTTTACTTACTGTTTTTTCTTGCTAAATCCAGGAGAGACACCAGTGTCCGCTACTAGAACCTCTTCCGAGGGTCCCAGCCAGGCATCGTCTGTGACAGCAGTTGCCCCGAACACGTCGCCTGTGTCCACGCCTCCTGATGAAAGCCAATTAGAGGAATCAAGAAGTTCCGGTACACTTCATAGTGACGATGCGCATTACTCCAGCAACGACGTACCTATTACCAGCTCGCAGGTGACACATGACATAGCGTCTTTCTCTGCATCGTCAACACCGGAAGGCGCAACTGCAATGGCAGGTGCCATCGGACGTCCGCCATTAAAAACAAACATGAGCGTGCAATGGCTAAGTGTTCATTCGAGAGCACCCTCATCAAGTCGTGGAGACACAGCCGCCCAGATGCCTCACAAATCGGCCTTAGCTCCTCCCAAGGCAAAAACGTCAAAAGAGGTGCCTTCGCGGCTTCTCTCGACGGCATCGTCCGGCCGACGCAGAACGGTGGCATTCGTGGATGTCCTGCTAGAAAGCGACGAATCGAGCTCAGGGACCAAGCTAACATGCGGTGAAGACGAAAGACAAGGCTCGACCACGGTCGAGACGCGCTGGCTCTCGCAAAGTATCCGCGGTCCGATCGAAGCTGATATGGGGGCACTGGATGAAACGTTCCAAGGAGCTCAAGAAGCAGGTGGCACAGAGAAACGTGTCATCAGCAACCCATCTGTTTGCGCTAAAAAACACAGCGGTACAAAGCCCCCATACGATGACCAGGAATGCCTTGCAGATGCCCCGCTAGTGCCCTCCACAGCTTCATTTGAGGCAGAGATACCACCCGACTTAATTGAGAGCCATATAACGTGTTCCGCCGTGGATTCTGATTTCGCAGAAGGACCCAACACTGGTGGCCACTTGAAGCGGAAAGACGTGCTCCCGGTCATTGCAGAACAACCACGGAGGCAACCTTTCCCTCCGGTTCCGCTCATCCGGCGTCGTATTGGATTGACGGGTCAAACTTCATGCGAGGCCACAGCGACCAAAGCAGCTGGTGCCTCACCAGATCCTGAAGATACGGGCAGCGTTTCTCAAAAGGCTTCAGAAATCGGAGCGCAATTCCCAAACATTGTTACGTTGTCAGAAGTGGACAACGATGCAGAGCATCTGAAACAGCTCATTAGGGTGAAGTCACGCGACTTCTACGCAAAATCGCCCACAAGTGACAACGGGTCACAGGCCAGAGGTGGAAGAGCACTTAAGATGAGCTGTGCGGCTAAGGTGAGGACACGCAAATGCTTTCGTTTGGAGGCTTTTGTTGACATAATTCGGGTCGGTTTGCATTTGCGGTGAGCAGATCGTTTCATGTGGCTACAAGATCAGGGTACGGCCTCGCCTTTGTTTTTACTAAAAGGTGAATTGCAGAACGGAGGTGTTTTTGTCAATGAGAACGAATGAGAAATGATGACCTTAATGCAGGCTTATGAATTTGTTTCGACCACAAGGCTGTATTTCGCCTGAACTAAAGTGGAATTAGATAGTAAGCAAGTAATATAAGCATAGTAAGGTGCAGTTACATATCGCATGGGCAACCACTTCGCATCAGAACGGAATGAGAGATGGGCACATGCGAGTCCGTCTAAGACGAAGATTGCAAGTACAGAAGTAGCACAAGAAAATGTAAATATAATTCTGGAAGAACGGTTCATAATGTTTTTATGCACTATCGGCAGCAAAACCTTTCGGGGTGCAAGTTCTCAGGAAAAAAAAATATTTTAGCGATCTCTCGGCCGAGCCAGAAATACATCGTTGTCGACTCATCGCCACCAGAGGGCTGGTTGGTGGCGCATCTGCCTGAAGTCGTCGCACGTAAGCGATGTTATTCTGGAAAGCGGTCTGTCACAACGTACTGAGAGGCAATTGTGAGAAAAAAATTAGTACTTACTGATAAATACTACACAAGAGCAACGCAGAAAGCCTGTGCACTAAAGAGCCAAAGACATGGTTGCATGACCTCTGTAACGCAAAAAACGACCGACTTTGATAACAAGCCATCCAACTTGCGTTGTATTCACGCTTGCTCACCTAATTAAGCAGGATTGTGCCGCCCAGCAAGCTATCGGAAACCACTGTCAGCAACGGATGGGACATGCATATCCTCCCATGCCTCCAGGCATATAAAGCCAATAGCATAAGTGAATCCGCCGAAATGGTTATGTTTTCGGCCCATTCGCTCCCGGCAAACTTTTGTTGACAGTATACAGTTACCAGCAGGGGATACAGGTTTTCGCAGGCGCAATCTTAAGATGTAATACTTGAGCCAATGTTTGTTGTACGTGAGCGAATATTTATATTGTGTGGGTAAGTCATGCGCAGATACAGTGCTATATCCTGGAGGCAAATTCGGCTATTTTTGTCGTCATTTTGCTTTCATGTGGAGACACAAAGTACTTTTAAAGTCATTGTAACGTGCGTATTTGCTGTAAACGTTCAGTAATCTTACTTGCTCAGGGATGCTTAAATTATAATTTGTTTGGACGCAGTAGGCCTAATTTTTTATCTGGAGACTCTTTATTGCCAAATTAAAATCCTTTCACAAACATGTCAATGGTTCATCGTAATATGCAGTGGGATTATCTGGAAGGAAATGCTAAAACGCGGCTGGGTAAAAGCAACAGACACCAGAGCATGTGGCCCCACCAGTTGCATAATTTCCTAAAAGACCTATGTATTCAAATCTCGTGATCTGATTTCACTAAATCTCAGAGGCTACCAGACTTTTGTTAAGCACGTGCGCAATGAACTAAATAGTATGCAAATTAGAAACGCCGAAATATTTGATGACCACAATCTGGCGCACTACAAAACCAATGAATGAGACGCTGTAACAAATATAGAAAAATGCAGCAATTCAAGAGATAGATAATATCCGAAGCGTCATACGTTAAAGCGTTAAAAAGGAGCAGGACCTTATTCGTTTGCCTCTCCTATTGTTGGCACCTTTGTCTGATAACAAGTGAGAGGTAGCCACTTAGAGCAATCATGTTCTGAAGCAAAATTTTGCAAGTGCCACCAACCGAAGACCCCGAGGCAAGACTCATGGCATGCCTGACTTAAAAAACAAAACCCATGATCATAACTTTGGGCTTGGCAACCCACCTCCTCAATCGGTATACGCAAAAGTGGTGACAGCCACTACAGGCGGTATGCAGAGATTTGAACTTTTTTAGGTTCCACGCTCGCTCATTACCGAGCTCACTTCTACCATTGTTTAAACAAAAATTGCGCCTTTATGTCAAGCGAAGGCGGAGGCGTCATAAGCGTCAGAGGTTGTTCCTAGTTCATTAAGTTGAACAGGATCTCAGGCTCCGGTGTTGGTCAGCGCATGATTTCAGCGTATGTGACAGCTTGCGCGCACGAGTCAAATCACAGCGCTTACCGCGTAGTTATGGTCAGGCTGATCTGCAACGTGATGACTAAGAACGCAGCACATTCTGCACTTAGTAGCTACAGGAAACAATGCGATCGTGGAACAGATGTTATTTTGACTCCCAAGAAACGGCACTTCTGTATCGCAGAATAGCCTCATGAATAGCAAAGAAGGTGCAAGCTGTGAGCCATTGATTAGCGTCTCACAGCTTTGTGTATCTTGTGCTTGCACCGCCAGAGTATGGTTGCAGATTTCACGGCGATCGTCTCCGCTGTGTTTGGGGACAATCGGAATATCGAATAGCGGGACTTTCTTAATAATACTGTTACCAGAAATTACGCAAAAAATTCGTTACAGTATGTCCTTCTTAGGCAATATTAAGTTTTGCTTAGAGCAGGCAACCGAGATACGCCTAATATTGTAATAGTGAGCGAGCTTATGAGTTTACCAAGCAACTGCGTGTAAGAAAATCATTCGTGCTCGGGGAACTTCCTTGAAAACCCTCCAAACAGCGCAGACGTGCTGTTCAGTCTCTTTTATATGAGGGAACAGAAGTTGCGCGGGTAGGGGATATCTCAGTATTCTCAACTTCTCAATGAAACACAGGGCTATCGGCGGTCGTTTTCGCACCGCCTCGCTGCGCAGGGAGACGACGTGTCCGGCCGCCGCCTAGACGCGTTTCCGTTTCGACCGGCAGTGGTGGCCTCCTCCGACAGCGAAGTGGACAACCTGAGCAACCAGGGCTACCCACCTGCGCTGTCTCGTAGAGCCTGGGGATCCGTCACAGAGGTGCGACAGTATATATAAAAAAAAAAATGCGACAGTGACAACGCTAGAGAGTATGGCATTGAACGTGGGGACAGCGATCCATAGCTGCTCCCTGTGCCAGCCAAAAAAGCCACCATGGGGAGCTACAGAATATTCTGTTAACCTTTCAACCCGCCGGGAAATCGCACAACTTATTTGACATTCCTTCGCCCTGAAAATGCGGTCGCCGGGTTTCGGCAACAATAGGCACCACCTCGTTTGCGCAGCGACTGCATTTGGATGATCTTGTTACTTCGTTGCTTAAAGTAATTATCGTATAGTCATCACACGTAGTAATTGGAGGCTTTTAAAAGGATTTCAGCGGCTTTCTAAGACTTCTTCGATGAACACAATAGGTGGTTACAATGCTAGATGGGGTAGCTTAGTTCCAGTCTACCCGCTGCCGCTCACTTGTTGCTGTGATTGCTGTGTCACTTTACTTACCTTACCGGATTCAAGGTTATTCTCTTACGACCACTTTTTCTTTCTGCAAAATATATCTAGCTTTAACTTTGCAGTTCTAGTGCTGGACCCTGCGCATCTTAACATATGGTTGCCATTCTACTTCTCTAAAATATCATCATTCCTGATGTCGAACGGGAAATTACTTTGTAAAGATCTCTAACATACTTTAGCATTTTGGCTTTTCGCCTCCTCAGTTTTGTCGGTTTCTCTTTTTTGTCTTCTGAATTGAAGTCAATTCTCCAGTTTCGCAATTTCACAGTGCGGCGCTCGTGACGATTGACCTCTGTTGATTCCGTATTAAGTACGAATCATGAGATTGAGTGGTAATTATTTGTTTGTTAATCATTTTTCTATTCCAGCTCACCAGGTTCCATTCTAGCTATTGCTTGCATAAAGTGCTTATGACTTAAACATCGAAAACGTTGTGCTTTACAAGTTCTTTTTTCCAATTGTCTGGCTCCGCCTCTGCATTGAGAATAGTTTTGTATTTCACTCAAACATGAGTTCACGTTTAGTATATCTCCTTTTTAAGAAGGACAATGTCTATGTTATGCGTTTTTCTATTCCGGTAGCCATTGTAGGCTTTTATTACCGTCAATAGCGTTACATTACAAGAATCTTGAATCCAGAACTTCACGATTTGACCCAAGTGGCAGGGGCATCGAGGCCCACGGGGAACGGGCAGGTAGTGCGTTCTCAGAAATGTGCCACTGGTGATCACACGCTTTTTTCTTTTGAAGGTGGCTGGTGTCATCAGGAGAGTAGAGCGAGTGTCTTCACGGAATATTTTTATCGGTTCCTTCTTTTGCCTTTTGCTATTCGATGTTAAGCTGTAACGGAAAAGAATAGAAGGGACTGAGAACCAGACCACAAAAAATATTGGCCGAGCTTAGCTCAGCTAGGCCAGGGTATACGTAGCGAAAGCATGTGTGCCGCGCGCTGGGCTGCTATACTCCTTTCGTAATTAAAAGAGTACTTCGTGTAATTGCCAACGTGCCATATGCCGCACATACAAGTCCGATCTACCTGCAATACAAAATAATACCGATCAACAAAATGTTTGACTACAGGTTTGCATCCTTCTATAAGAAAACAACGGCCAATAACAACACATTCTTTTCTAACATGGTGGTACCTTACCCGACACCAAACGCCGTATACGACACGAAAAAGCCCTACCTACTCTTTGCCGCGATGCCGAACAAATTACGGTCTTTCTAGGCTAAAATATATACTCTCCAAGTATTTAAACACACCGTTTTATGACCAGTTGCAGAGTATGTCTTCCGCAGCTATTCGGAACACATTCCTTGAATAAATTGATTGTACTGTGCTTCTGCAAACATGTATTGAATTGTAATGTTATGTAACCACTATGTTTTTTTTTTCCTTTCTTTTTTGTCTTTTTATTCCTTAACGTCCGATGTACCCTGATAATTTTGAGTGTATGCGTCAGATGTACCCAGATAATTTTGAGTGCATGCGTCTTTTACCTTCTATTTTTTCCGTGTGTAAACAAGTGTATATCAATCTCGCCCTTTCAGTCGCTACAAAACTGCCTCTTTGTAGGGGTGGCGAGGCTTGTCAAGCGGTCGTAACGACTGCTTTTATCTTGCCGCCCTCAGTTTTTTTGTAAAGAAAACTGGAAATAAAAACTGACTGACTGACTGAAATAAAATCTAATCTTATCCAGTCTAGCGTAATCCAATCCAATTCAATTTAGTCTAATCTAATCTAATCCAAACCAATCCAGTAAAATCAAATCCAGTACAATTAAGCACAGTTCATTCCAGTCAAATACAATCCAAATAATCCTGTGCAATTCAATCCAAACCTGTCCAATCCAAACCAGACCAACTGTGTCTAATCCAATGCAGTCCAATTCACTCCTGTCCGATGCTGAGTACACGCTCGCTCAGAATGCGCCGCTTACTAGCCTATCATCATCATCATCATCATCATCATCATCATCATCATCATCATCACTAATATCATCATCATGCTAGAAAAGAAGAATCGAGATGCGCTACTCACTATGTCTAGCTACGTTGTTGTTGCCTTAAAGACGAGACATCTTATTCTTCTGAGTTTTCGATTCCAGATGGCGCAGCGAGCGCGCGGCGTCCCCGCAACGGCGTCCGCCAGCGACGGCGGTAGCTCGGCAACGGCTATGTGCCTCCCGCAGCGCGAAACTCCTCGTTCGTGGCCAATGTAGCTTTCGCTACAAAATTGCGAGACGCAGCGCTATTGCTACAGTACGCGCCGATACCGAGCGTAAAACGCACATTACATTTTGCAACATGAGGGTGAGCCGCAGAAACCAGCCCATACTACAAAGCCCGCATTTTGCTGTTGATAGTGCATCGCTTAAAAATTTCTAAAAGCAAAAACTGCCCTAAAGGTACCATTGCTCACAACCGGAACAAAAACTAACTAAAGCTTGTAGGTAGCCACATTGGCGCATTATCCTCATGATAAGGAATGCACAAGCTTTCGCTTATGATGCAGCTTAGGATGAGTCAGTGTCCAGATGACCTCCTTTGTGCCTGCTACTCTTTTTTTGGGGGGGAAATAGACTGTCCCTGGCACACATTCTATCAGTGCGTCGGCAACAGCACCCTGTCTCGCAATTTTTCTTCCCCGGTCATGTGACACTTCTGCTAAGCTTTTTTTACGTTGCAGCTGTACGTGTACAACGCATGGACTATACATCATCAGTATGGCTGATTGTTCTGGAACGGGCTTATGGTATAGTTTTCCAACCGTATTGCTTTTTGAATACCTATGACGACCGCTGCAAAGACAGCATTGCTGAGACTTCAACGAAACTTCAGATGCAGAGGAGTTTTGGTATCCGTATACGGTTTGAAACAGATGTTTTCTTCGAGTCTGCAGCTTTTCAGGGAATGAGGTGAAACACTGGGGACAAACTGACTAGTTTAAACAATCATATATTAAATAAATTGATGAAACAATTTCCTTCTCTTCTCCGCAGCTGTGGCTCAATGGTTAATGCGCTAGATTGCTGACCACATGGACGCGAATCGATCGCGGCCATAAATAATGACTGCTCTTTGATGGAGGCGCGAACGGCAATGTGCCTGTTTATTGTGCGACATGAGTGCACGTTAAACACGCAGAGATGGTACAAATTATCCGAAATCCGGCGCTACGACGTCCTTTGTTGTCCAAGTCGCTTTGGGACGTTAAACCTTATAGATAAAACAAATTTCTTGCTTGACTTTGTGATCGTACTTGTCCTATGCATATGTCGAGTGCCCAGGGGATGGGGTAAATTTTCATATAAATTTAGCTGCTGCAGTGGTCAGAACATGAAATTCTAATTGTTGTGCTTAAACGTGGGATAAAGTCTACTACTGTTTTTATTTTTAGTAGTGCAAATGAACCGTGAACTTTAGAAGTTAGATTTGGGACTACCCGGCTTATTTATCCTATCCCGCAATTGCCCTGCCTTTGCTCAATGTTCAGCAAATATAAACACGCTTGACTGCAGCAAACAATGCGGGCTCTCTTAACCAGCGCTGGTGGCACCAGCGGAAGCGTTACTCATGTATAAGTATCTGGATCTATGAGGTTTGTTCGCATGTACAGGCCAGAGCAGTCTTAAGTCTGAAGCGATTATTAATGTTTTGTTTCAGTTGATCCAAGCGACAAGGCTTGACCTGAAACCTTTTTTTTACAGCTGCTTTTCGCGGGTGAGACTGAGACTCAAGACGTGGCAGATTGGGCAAGCTTATCCCAGAATAACATGCCAAATGCCGATTATCTTTCCGCGGGAAGAGATGTTCCACCATCTGTAGACTTCTTCCACCGGGCACTGTCACCTAGCGGTGCACATCCACCAACTCCTGCCGTAGTCCATCCCATACCTTTGAAACGATCTGTGAAGTTTCGCAGAACAGACTTCAGGCAGCTCCAGGAGGTGACCGAAGCCTGCCGGAGCGACGAAGTGCGGCCGCCTTTATCATTGCGAGCGCCTTCCTGCGGTGAGGGCCAGAACTCGCTCAGGAGGCCAAAGCAGGATGACGCAGCGGATGCCTTTAGCGAGAGAAAGTCTAGCACGTCAGTCGCTATGTCAAGTTCGCTTCACCACGGAAAGAACAAAGCGTCGACTCAGGATGCTCTACTAGGCTCATCGGTTTTATTGGTCCAGGGCCCCGCAACTAGCGGTCTTGACTTGGCAGTTTCACATAGCTACACTGCAGCGTCGTCATCCGCAAGCAGTTCATTAATCATAATGACTCCATGCGGATACAGGTTAAAGCGTGCGAAAGCACAGCGAGAATGTTATGCCAGGCGGCAGTTCTCTGAACCTTTTCCTGGTCAGCGGTTGTCTGTCATTCACGAACTGAACAGCGAAAGCGACCGTACATCGTGCGATTCATCGGTGTCCACTTCATCAGCGTCTGCACGAGACGAAGATGTATCCAAGACTGACACTCGACTCACGTGGTCATCGCCAGCTCTCGTGGTGTCGACGAGCGAAAGCCCAAGTCGCACTGTTGAGATGCGAGATGTATCCGACAACAAAACGTGTGTGGTTAACCACGACGAAGCCATTAACTGCAGTGCATGCATGAGCGCGGTTCGAACAAGTCACTCGAAGCAAGCCAGATTACCTGCTAGTTACGGAGAAAAACATGACGTCGGCAGTTGCGAAGAGGAGAATCAATGCCTACAACCTGTACCAAATCGATACATTGCGGACGCCCCTTCTCCTGCTCCGCGTAAGCTCAAGAACGTCGTCAACCCCACATGCATTCTTGGAAATGACCACGCTAATGCACATGGTTCGAATGAGTTGGTCAATACAATTTCTAACCAAGATTCCCTCCGGAATTGGGCAATTGGTTCGGAACTGGTCGATGAGCCCGAGGCAGCACCTACCATTTCAGCATCGGTAAAGCCGCACAGGGGTGAGAGCGGTAAGCAGCGCATTCAGTCCAGTGTCCTTGCTACCCCCGAGCTGTATAGCATGGACGAGAAGGAGCAGTGTTTTTCATCCCAGAGTTTTCAGCGCATGTCCGTGCCCTGTGCCCCTTCTACTGTGCCTACGGTGGCTCGAAGCGCAACTTTTACGTTGTCTAACGCAGCCGCCAGCTCAGGCAGCTATGACTTGTTTCCACCCACCTTCCAAGACGCAGTCGTGGCGACCGCTAGTGCCACATCGCTGTCGCCCCGCTCTACTTCCGAGTCGTCGACTTTAAAGAACCGCTCTAAACAGCCGACTCGACGAACCTTTATGGGACGTCGCTCAGCGTCCACCGAGACAGCTTCTCTATCGATCCGTACAGAGCACAACAGAAGGCAGCGGGTTTCGGCGTTATTAGCCAGCATGGTTAGAGCGGGCACCCCTGGCCATGGTCGTCGCAACACTAGGAGAGTTGGTGCTAATACAAACCCGTCGGTCACCAATGACACGCGCCAGACTAGAAGTGATTGCTTCGACGTTGAGATGCTGTCCTCGTCGAGCGCACCGCCACGCGAGCAGCCGGAGTCGTCGACGTCTTTCTCGGTGCTGGGTTCACGGCAGTCCCTAACCGTTCTGGAGCCGTCAGCGGTTGCGCACTTCCCTCCAGCACCCGAAGACTACAAGGGGGACGAGAGCACGCTCAGATCTAGCTTGAGGGAACGGGCCGTACGCTCGTGCATGAGCATGCCCTTCTCACGAGCGCGGATGCCGTCCTCGGAGTGTGTGTGGCGTTCCTGCTCGTCGGATCCGCCAGAACGACAAAGGCCGTCAGGAGACCGTTTTGGAAATCCAGACTGTTCCACGTAGCGTAACACTAGTACGCCTGTGGATCACTGGTGGTAGTGGCATAGCACCAATTTACATGAGAAATCACGTTTACTTCACCTTCGGTAGTATGAAACATCTCTGGATAAGTGCTGGATAAGGTGCGCTGGTATCAGCTAGCACGCCTCCTACCATGAACATTATTTACCGTCTATTGGCGCCTGCGTTAAACTGATTACCCGCACTCGATTTTCGTTTTCTTCAGCGTGGCACTTCATGTATGTGCACTTCTTTGAGGGCAACAACAAAAGTAACAACTTCTTAGAGCCGTCATGGTACCGGCATCTCAAGAGCCAAACATTAGCACGAATACCAATAAACACCGCTGGAATTTTCATCTTATTCGTGTTCTAACTCGATGCCCCTTGAACGTTATCCACGTCGGAAATGTTAACGCAAATAAATCCTGGAACATTGAGTTTACACATACCGGCTTGTATCGTTGCTGGTTCGCCCATGTCTGTATGTTGCTGTGGGAGTTAAGGCAGCCGTGGCGCCTAAAGCCCCTCAATAAACTAAAAGTAGCGCCAACATGTGAAGTTTGCCGCCCGCCTCCTCTCCTGCGCTCTCCTTCGTCGTTCGACCCTTTCATTGGCCGAGCGCCGTCACGTGCGCGCGCGCGCTTTTTTTTTCGCTGGGCGTGCAGCTTCCTCCTTTCCAGCGGGGCGGGCGGCGCGCGCGCGGCACTTATCGCCGTGTGTTTTGCTGCCACGCGGACTGCTACTAAATCGTTCCCGCTGGCTATTTAATTTTTTTTTTTTTTCAAGCATGTTGAGCTCTTTGGCCGGCGGCTGATAGAAGCACGGTGGTGAAGGCGAGTTCAACCAACGCAGACATCGCGTACAAATGGTGTCACGCACTGACAGTTGAAAACGGAACCGTTTCAGCGCAAAATATAAAAAAAAACTCCTACCACGCTTCTCAAGTTTCACGGTAGCTTACAATTCAGTCCAACCTGCAAAGAAACCACAGACTGCAGCTTCCGCAGCCTAGTTAATTGTTTTTCAAGCATGTTGCGCACTTTTGTCAACGGCTGACGGACTCAAGGAGGTGAAGGCGAGTTAAATCGACGCCAAAATCGTGTACGTATGGTGACACACCATGGCAGCTGAACACGGCACCGTCTCAACGCCAAATATAAAAAAAAATAACTGCTACCCCCCTCCCCAAGTTTACCGGTAGCTCACAAGTCAATCAAAGCTGCAAAGACTCCACACAGACTGCAGCTTCCGCCGCCTATA
>JAJIZL010056632.1:0-11629 GCA_023969395.1 Amblyomma maculatum | reverse complement strand
AGGGGGGGCTCGACGCTTTTCAAGAAATTTCATCAGTGTTGCTGTTTAGTGCAAGAAACTGGATATAGCGTAACTATACTCATTTACTAAACGAAGAGGCGGCGCTAACAAAGCAAGGCTGAAAACGCGTCTCTGTCGCTAACAAAGCAAGGCTGAAAACGCGTCTCTGTCGCTGAGGTCCTTCGCTCTGTGCGATGTGCACTAGCGGCAGCGACAGGCGTTATCGTCGTCGTCGCGCGATGCATCGCCAGGGATTGTGGCCTATTTTTTTCTTTCTGTATCGTTGCTTCAGCTGCAATAGATCAGGTGCAAAACCTACACGTCAGCTTCCCGGTGCGGCAGACATTCCTGCACAATGGTGGCATAGACTTTGGGGTAATAGTTGGGTACAGTGCTAGCACATCGCCTGGCGGGAAGGGTAATTCCCGCACCTCTTGCCCATTCGTCACAGTATCATTCGCGTGCCCATTGTCGCCCCGCTATTACCCTCTCCGGTTAGTGTCCCTTTTCTAAATTTTCTTTCTTCACCCCTAGGGTGACAGTGCTCCCCCCTTTATTCCAGTGTTAAGAATGCCTGAAAACCTTTCTCTGACAATGGCCTGTGCCTGGGGAACTGCATCCCAAGCAGCGTGGACTGTGGTAGATTCATGTACTGCACCTAACTATTATCCCTGAATCAGGTTCTGTCGCCACTGTGCATGAATCCTCATAGGGAAGCCGACTTGTAGGTTTTGCAACTGGTCTGTTATAGCATGTCCAGCAGGGCGGGAGCCTTCAGTGTGAGCGCTGGGTGGGCTCAGACAATTTCAGTTCCAGGCCGGGTTCGGGTTTGTAGCATGAGGCCCGGGTCGGGCTCAAAATTTATGCCCGTGCACACCTCTAGTCGCGTCGGTTGTGTAGCACACGTTTGGCGCCCGTGCATGCTTTTAATTTTGTTCTCCGCACCATGACACTTTGCTCCAGCATCAAGACTGCATGAAACATCAGTATGCATTTTCCGGTCGTTATGCTAACTGATCGCCCCACCGCCCTGGCACAGCTATGTTATACCATGTGTAACATAGAGTTGCAATTGGTACTTTTTTTGAGACAGCTTTCAATTGAAATTATAGATTAACTAAACAGAGAAGAGCCGTGGTATGCTTTTATCATGATTTAGAGGCATCGATTTAATGGAGACTTTCTTTCCTTGCATTTAGGGCTCTTTGCTCTATAACGCCCGCAGTCGAGCTGCTCCACTTGTATCATCGCACTGCTTTTGCACAAGCAATCATCTGCCATCAAAGGAGTGCTGTGTGAATGTGAGGCAGACAACATCATCATCATTTTGGTGCTGCATAACCTGTCAACAACTGTGGGAGCCTTGCCATGAAACATGCTGTGTGTAAGGAAGCATTGCCTCGGTAGGTATGACACATTGCCTTTGTTTTGCTTCATATAAAGGCTTTAAAAAAGGCTCTGCTGGCTTTTCGCTATATGATTGCATGCTATATGACTTTTTCTAGCTTTTTAGCTCAAGACTTACTTGTTCAGAAGTCTTGCCCACAGTATGCAGAAAATAATATCCTTCATGTCCCTGGCAGTGCTTTAATAGCTGGTGCTATATTTCGTTGCTTTATTTCAACAGTATGTGACTATTTCAAGTTGAGGCATGATTGAGTGAACCTGTGGTGTAATAGCACAATAACAGACATAGCTTGTTGAACTGACGAAGTAGTTGTCATTTGCGTAACACGGGAGAGCAGGTGCTTTAAGTGATGGAATATTTAGCATACTTGATTATGCTTGCATTACAAGAATTCGCAGGAAGCCTGTATTGAGGTTTCAGAGAAGAAAGCCATTAAGTATTGCTCAGGTTATTTGCCTTCTACTCTCCCTTCATTACTGCTGCCTGCAGTGTATGTATTTGTTCATACAGACATGCAGTTACTGACTGCTTGTACATTTCTGGTTGCCTACACTGGCTTCAGTCATGTAGATGTAATATTACTCTGATCTAAACCAGGCTATTTACTTTGCTCAAAGTGACAATTATAATTAATTCTCTCCCCAAGCCATTGAGATTTGCCATTAGCTCCCAACTCGCTTTATTCGCAGCTGCAATGAATTTATTCTGTAACCCTGGAGCAAGACATTTGCAGACAGGAGATCATCATGCAATACTCGTGCAAATTTTGTAAATTTTAGAGGACATTCTGTTTGTTTTTGCATATGCTTCTGTGTTCGGAAAACAGAGCAGACTTGCTTACAGTGCAGGAGGGGTGGGCTGCAAGACAAAAGGAAATTATTAGTGCAGCTGCTCATTCAGGCGTGCATTCCTTGTGCATTTATTGCTCTTATATATGTGCACCTTTGGCTGCATGCTTGCAGGGCTTTCCCCATAATGGGTGGCAGTGATCTTGCCGCCTACCTCTCAGGGGGACTGCCCTTTACCAACTACTTGCCCACAACCAACTCACCTCCTGGGCTTCAAATTTATCATACTCAAGGACGATTTTCTGTGTTTGATGTTACCAGAGACGTCACTTAAGATACGCAGTGTGCATCATTGGTCCATTAGTTTCATTTCGGGATGTTGTCACCCCTTATATTCCCTACTCATATTTCTTTTTCTACATCCCCTTGCAACTGCCAAACGAAATAAGACGTATAAAACTGCCAAACTCCCGCAGTCTCTGAATGCTATGTCAACAACCAAAAAGCTTTTGCATGCCTTAATAAAAGTAGAAATGATCCCCCGATTATTTTTTTGATTGTCATGTCTAGTCAGACGGTTTAGTGAACTGCCACATGACCAAGCAAATTGCAACTGTAAGTGCACTGGGGAGTCATGCGTTAGAGCAAGCATATGGATCTTGTGTTGCTTAGCTGCTTAACTCCAAATATCCTCCTTTGTCAGACAAGATATTTTTTTAGAAAACTGGATGGGGAGCCAGAAGAAAGCAGATTGGATTCTTAGCAGCATTGCTACTTGTTACATGTGCGTTCCACCCCTGTATACATGAACTCGGCAGTATTGGGTCGAGTACATCTGTCGAGTGAAAAATCAGTTGTGGGGTTCATGTATACACAGTCGGGTCGAGTAAAATAGGCGGCGGAGCGGGTTGCGTTAACTCGCTTGCAGGGGGTAGGTTAATTCGCTTGATCCGCTTATCTAAAGGCATGTAGACGCTGTCCAGTCAGGGAGTCTAGTTATGGGGAACTCTGGGCTATGAAAAAAGCCTCTGGAGCGGCGACGAGTGTCACTCGAAATGAATGCTTTTTAGCGCTCATCAACGATAAAAAATAATCGAAGCTCTCGATAGTAAAAGGCAATGGGATCAAATACGAGAAAGAACTTGCACAATAACTTCGAATCTCGATGCAACGCTCTGCTACGATACTTACTCACTAGAAAGCGAGTTCATGTAGACATCAGCTGGGTCGAGAATGATGACCTTGCTTACTCAACGCTGATTCAACCCGGTGCTGTCGAGTCCATGTAAACAGGGCTATTGTAATTGTAATTTTAGGTGAACTCTCATTTCGTGTATTGCACATTAAATTTGAGTGATATTGGTGCTTTCTTGCGTATGTGCTGTTTTGTTCTGCAAACAGTACTATTTCTCCAGACACAATCTTATTTTTAATTTGAATACAAAATATTGTCCATTTTTGAAAAAAAAAACATAATTTGTGAGTCTGTTAAGAAATTTTGATTTTGAAATATATTCACAAAATAGCAACATTTTATAGATACTGAAATATAAAATGTGTGCGAAACAACTTTTCAGCTCAGGATTAAACTGTTTTTTTCAAGGAACTTATTGTGATAGGGTGAAAGTGAAAAATCACTGTCATGCTAGATGTATCGTTTTTTTATGATCCCATAGTCACATCAAGCATTGTATTTTATGGTGTGCTTAAGCAATGAAAATAATATTTGGCCTCAGATATTCAGGCAGATTACTATTCTCTATACCAACAACTACTATGAATTGGTTTTAAGAAATCAGTTGCCCGAGCACCACACCTGTTACCTGGACATAAAATCACCCATGTATGCCTAACTGAATATAATCTTGCACGTGGAAGGTTGCCGATGGTATGGCCATGTGATTAGCTGTGATGAGGGAAAATGCATACCTGGTGGGCTGCTAGTTGATAAGGAAGTACAATATCATTGTACTCAGATCTAGCATAACATTATCCTGCCTATGCAAAGTAAATTTCTAGTACTTGCTCAATTGCTCATTGCAGGCTGACTGTAATAATTTAGCTGAACAAGCATGCACTGTATGATTACTAGAACTTCTTGTTGGGCTTGTTCGTGTTTATTTATTATAAACTGAAGGCGCCAAAACAATGCACGCACACAAGAAAAGAACGGGACAGAGTTCCACTCACAACTGATTTATTGTGCAGAACAGAGTACATATATATCTCACTACAGGCACATGCCCAAGGAACACATTCAGCTACATCACATTCAGCATCATGTAGTTTAACATAAGCTATGTTCAAGAAATGCTTTCTCAGAGAAAGAGGCTGTGGTATGAGGCATGGGCTTCTTGAACATATCTTATTTTAAACTACATGATGCTGAATGGGTTCTTTGCGCATATGCCGGCAGTGAGATATATATGTACTTTATTCTGCACAATAAATCAGTTGTGAATGTCGCTCTGTCCCGTTCTTTTTTTCTTGTTTGTGTGCATGTTGTTCTGGTATCTTTATTTATAATGAGCACTGTATGAAAACTATTCCTTGGTACATTACAATTAAGGCAATTGTTTATAGTAGAATGCAGCAAGCAATAAAGCTGTGAAAACTAAAAAGCTAGAACTTGAAATGGTACGGTTATTTTGAGAATATTATAAGCGTACACAGCCTTGAGAATATCTGCGATCTACACATCTCTCTCAGTGAGCTGATTGAAGATAGCTTGATTGACTCCGTCAGGGCATTTATTTATTTATTCTGGCCGCAGTAATGTATGCGTGCCTGTAACTGGTGTACTGCAGAAAAATATTCTTTAATGTGTTCTTTAATATCATCCAGTCTTGCATGCTTAGTAATCCATATTGTCTATTGCAGGAATGTTTACGAATTTTTTAAATATTGAAAGTTCTGGAGCCTGAACCGTCAGATTTTCAGGAACTGTAATTCTATATGAACACTAAGCATCTACCTAAAGTTATCGGTTTGCCGGAAGCAGGTTTTTACTTCCAAATATCTTTCTTTTGTATCTGGAATGGATATTATTTTGCATATAGGTTTATCATCCCTACGTCATAAGATGCTGCATGCCTTTGCAGGCCCAGAAACCTGTCGCAAAGTGCTCTAAAAGAAGAATGTGTGGCAATAGGCCTTCAATATATACAGTAGAACCCCTTTATAGTAAAGCCACTGAGGCCAGCGAAAATATTTACTATATCATGGTCTTTACTGTATCAGTGGTCTGTGATGACATGGTCCTGAAAGTGCTGTCTAGTAGGTAAATAGGCACTTACTGAACACGTCTTGTTGCTTAATGAAAAAAAAACCTAAATACCTTGCATCTCGCTTTTATCATCTCTTTGTGTGATTTTTTCATTATAAAATGTCTCTACATCTTGTGGAAGTACCTCTGAAGCATGAAGACGTGATTACGAATGCAACGAAGTTCGATTTCATGTAAAAACTAAAGCCTTGCATGAACATGGTGTCCCTTTTTGCTCTTTCTGTCTTTTAAAAGGCAATAAGTGATAAATTCGCATGGCACTCAAGTGCTCTAAGACCTTACTCGCTGCACCTCCACTTTCTGCCACCACTGCCTCATGATTTGTACTGCACATTGCAGTGAATGCTGACCCATTTCTTTCCCTTCCCTATTTCGTGCTGCACTTTTACTCCTTTACTTTCTGAATGGAACACGCCGCCTCCTTGCTATGTTTGTAGACAGCTTTACTTTTTTCTTCTTCGCGCTGCGCACTTTCCCTCACGGCTCCAAGGCTTCTGTAAAGTAGGCTTCTTCTGACTGCTGCTACGGCTAGTAGTAAAGACACCTAAACGAACACTCGGAGTTATTGTTCTGTTTTCAAATACAAAAAGTCTTGGCTTCGCGACTCTAGGTAGTGCGCGGGAGTCGTCGCCATGGCCAGAAGCACTTTAACCGATTTTTACCAAAAACATCTTTACTATAAAGGGGGAAAATGTACAGTTGCCTATGGAAGATGAACTGGGACTTCAGTTTCACTTTACTGTATCAGAGGTTTTACTATAGCGGGGTTCTGTATTTTGTACTCAATCGTATAGAGCACCCAGACTTCAAATATGTGTTTGGATAAGTGTTGAGAAGGTGAGTTTAGATCTTATGGTGATATATGCTTGTCTTCTGTGCAGATGTCATTTGTAAGACCCACGGACCAATCTCCTCAACAAACTGTTCCTGAATGGTTGTTTCCTGCGGGGTGCCCAGCTTACTACCTGGGCCATGTGCTTCCCCCGCCCCCTCAACCTCATCACTTGATCCATTGACCCTTCACTGCCAACTATCATGCTCAACACAGTCCACTGCCATTTTCCATCCATGGTGGACACTACCCTGAAATGCACCCATGCTCAGCCTCCTATTCCTGCAACACCTCTCGCACTGCAAGGCTATAGTGCATCAACCCTGCTCAACATGTCCAGCCCCTTCCATCATGACCAATGCACACTGCACCCAATCACCTCTACCTGCACTACCTGGTCATTTGCTGCTTAGTGCCCTGTTCCCAATTACACCTACTAGCCTCTCCCATATTAACCCTGTATCCAATGCCTCCTGCACTGCATTTTGGCCCTCTGATGTCCTTGTGGCATTTACATGTATATGAGCCCTCAATAAAATGTTTTCGGAAAATATTTTGCTTGCCTCATTTAATTGCATGGTTTTTATGGCTCCTTAGGGAGATGACATGCAAGGTGGTATTGGGAAATGACTGCATAAGACAACCACAATTGTCAGAGTGACAGTTAAGCAAATGGCAGCATTGGGCAAGGGTGAAATAACTGCATGGCTAAAGGTGGCTTAACAGTGGCAGGCCACGTGTGCCGATGAATACTTGTTGCATGCCAATAAATACCAATATATGATACTAGCGGCACGGCCAGTTTATTGCCAGTGTCAGATGTGCCAATGAATACTAGTGGCATGCCAATTACGTGACACTAGGGGCACGGCCAGCTGATAGCCTATGTTGGCAGTGCCAAGACAGGTGCAATGTTGGCATATAAGTCGGACCAATATATAAAAATGTAGTAATTTCTCAAAAAGCCAGTGTTACGCCAATGTTGGTACCAATTTTTGTCGACGTTGGGCCGGGATTGGTGCGATGTTGGTGTGCTGCCTGGGAAGTAGACATATTCGCCTACTACTTCCAGTGCCTCGCTGCCTAACGTAAACTGCGGTTCCTCCCCGAGGCTGTTGAACATTACCTTAGTCTTCTGCATATTGATTTTTAAGCCTACCTTTCTACGTTTCCTCTCTAGGTCATCAATCATTATTTGCAAATCATCCCCCGAGTTACTTAGCAAGGCAATGTCATCAGCAAATCGCTGATTACTGAAGTATTCTCCATCTACCCTTATACCTAACTGCACCCAATCCAAGTCCCTAAATACTTCCTCTAAGCAAGCTGTGAATAGTACTGGGGAGATCGTGTCTCCTTGCCTGACAGCTTTCTTTATGGAAATTTTATTACTTTCTTTGTGCAGAACTATGGTTGCTGTGCAGTCCCTATTATATCTTCCAGCATTTTCACGTACGGCTCGTCTAGCCCCTGATTTCGCAATGCCTGCATCACCGCCGAAGTTTCAACTGAGTCAAATGCTTTTGAGTAATCAATAAATGCAATGTATAAGGGCTGGTTATATTCCGAGCATCTTTTTATCACCTGCTTGATGGTATGGATATGATCGATAGTATACTACCGTTTTCGAAAACCTGCTTGATCTTTTGCTTGATTGCAGTCTAAGGTTGTCCTGATTCTATTGGCGATTACCTTAGTAAATTACCTTATACGTAACAGACAGTAAGGTTATTGGTCTGTAATTTTTAAGGTCCTTAGAGTCCCCCTTCTTATGAATGAGAATAATGTTTGCTTTCTTCCATGGTTCCGGTACCGTCGATGACACTAGGCACTACGTATACAGGGAGGTCAATTTTTCTAGCACATCCCCTCCGTCCTTTAACAAATCTGTAGTTATCTGATCAACTCCAGCTGGTTTCCCCACTTTAATAGTTTCTAATGCTTTCTTGATCTCGTCCTTCGTCACTGGTGGAATGTCTGACTGTTTTTCCCTACCGCCAATCACATTACGGTCCTGACTACTTTGGCTGCTGTAGAGATCTTTATAGAACTTCTCGGCTACTTTGACTGTCTTGTCCATATTCGTGATGACATTGCCCGCATTGTCCCTTATCGCATATATCTGGTTTTTGCCTATGCCCAATTCCTTTTTTACCGCTTTAAGGCTTCTTCCCTTCTTTACAGCAAGCTCAATTTTCCCCATGTTATACTTCCTTATATCTTCATTCTAAAACAGCGCAAAAGAACAGGAACGAGAGAACGAAACGTACAACACGAGCGCTTATTTATTATATCGGCCGCCTTGCGCTTATTGATTAGCTTTGATATCTCGACCAATTCTATCTGGTCTGTTGATTGGAAGCTTTGATACTCTGACGTTTCTTAGCCAAATCTTTCGTCTCCTTAGATAGCTTAGCGGTACCCTCTCTAACTATCCTACCGCCCACTTCTACAGCGCACTCAGTAATGATATCTCTGAAATTATCGTTCAATAATTCTAGGGTAACGTCGCCATCCTCAGTTAGAGCTGAATATCTATTCTGTAGAGAGATCCTGAGCTCTTCTGCCCTCCCCCTCACCGCTAATTCATTGATGGGTTTCTTTCTTAGTAATCTGTTGCGTTCCTTCTTCAGATTTAGGCTAAGTCGGGACCTCATCATCCTGTGGTCACTGCATCGGACTTTCCCGATTACCTCTACATTTTGCATAATGGCGGGGGTTGAAAACAGTATGAAGTCAATTTCATTTTTAGTCTCCCCGGTAGGACTTTTCCATGTCCATTTCCGGTTCTTCCGTTTGCTGAAGAAGGTATTCATGATTCTGAAGTTATTGCGCTCTGCAAACTCAACTAGTAACTCCCCCCTGCTATTCCTAGAACCAATGCCATAGTCACCTACTGTCTGGTCTCCTGCCTGCTTTTTCCCGACCTTGGCATTGAAGTCGCCCATTAGTACAGTATACAGCGTCTTTACTTTTCGCATTGCCGATTCTACATCTTCGTAGAAGCTTTCAACTGCCTGGTCATCATAACTACCTGTAGGTGCCCAGGCCTGTACAACCTTCAGTTTATACCGCTTATTAGGCCTAATTACGATGCCTGCCACCCACTCATTATTCTATAGAATTCATCTATATTGCCCGCTATATACTTATTGACAAGGAAACCTACTCCTAGTTCTCGCCTCTCCGGTAAACCTCGATAACACAGTACATGCCCATCCTTCAGTACAGTATATGCCTCATTCGGCCTCCTAACCTCACTAAGCCCTATGACTTCTCATTTCACAACCTCTAGTTCCTGTAACAGCACTGCTATCTAGCTTAACTAGCTAGGGTTCTAGCGTTAAACGTTGCCAAGGTCAGTTCCCAAGTGCGGCCTGTCCAGCGGAGCCAGAAATTCTTAGCATCCCCTGCTGCGTCACGGGTCTGACCGCCGCCGTGGTCAGTTGTTCTGCAGCCGCTGGTGACTAGGAGCCGGGGTTTCATGGAGCTTATCATGAGAGGTTGCGGACAATTACTGCTTCAGGATGGCCAACTCCTGTTCTGGTGAGGGAGTGCGTTGCCGGAGGTGTTCACCGGCATCAGGTCGCACCCCCAAACTGTTTATGCAATTCCATCGACACGCGGATTTTTTTTTTATCCGATGGAGAATTGCATGACACCGGGATTTGAACCCCGGTCCTCTTGCATGCGAGGCGAATGTTCTACCGCTGCGCCACCGCAGGTACTGTTTCAGGAATGAGTTTATCCTTTAAACAATTGTTAGGGTGTAATGTCATGTTTCAGTGTGTCCCTACGTCAACATTAAGCGGTGAATCGTTACAGCGTTTGGGACTGTGTAGCGTAGAAGTCGAACGGCGCGGATCAGCTTTTCAAGCGGAATATATTATTATTGCACGTTTTACCCATGAAGGGATTTTAGATTTGGACGTTTTGAAAATGTTTGCCGCTACCGTTTACTGTTGAAGTGGGGCGGTTTATTTCGAGCAGACACTTGTGCCTAATATCTAGGAACGTTCCTGCGATGCGGAAAATTTATTTAGCGTCTCCGAAGACACAGTCGTGCCATCGTGGACGACTGCGTGCGTTCATGTTCACCAATCGCCTCTCAGTGATGACACCTTTGAAACTCTAGTATAGCCTATTTATGCGGCGTGTGTTAAGAGGAATGTACTTGTGCTCAATGTTTGCTTTGTAAGGTTAGCGGTCGCGCGTGGTTGTTGGCAATAAATTCCTCGCGAGAGCCTGCTGTTCTGCCAGCTGGATTAAAGCTTACCTCCTGTAGATACGACAGTTGCTCGCATGGTGAACGCCAGTCTCGATAGTACTAAACGGCAAGTGGACCTCTTACTGCATCTGTTTTCTTCTATTCCGGATTCTTCACATAATTGACACCGTTTCTTCCCGCTTGCTCTGCCAGAAACCTTTAAAAAATAAGCATCCGAGCGGAAGATCATCAATGGACAAGTCCGCGAAATGCTCCACAACGTAGTCATTAAGGAGTCTTGCAGTCCCTTGGGCGGTTCCTTTAATTCTGGTGCGCAAGAAGGACGGCACGTGACGATTCTGCGTCAATTATCGACTTCTTAACACCATCACTAAGAAAGACGTGTATTCTTTCCCTCGCATAGTTGATGCCATGGATTGCCTTACAGCTGTCTCCTCCTCTTCTGCGTCGATTCAAGAGGCGGTTATTGGCAGATTGCTGTGCATTTGGATGGTAAGGAAAAACAGCATTTGTCACACCTGACGGGCTTTTTGAATTCAATTTTATGCCCTTAGGACTTTGCAGCGCGCCTGCAACTTCTGAAAGGTTTATGGGCACGTTGCTTCGTAGTTTAAAATGGGACATTTTTATGGGCTACTTTAATGACGTAGTTATCCTTGGGAAGACGTTTAGGTAACACAAAACGCCTAGCTGTTGTCCTGGACTGTTCGCCTCACACCGGCCTTATTCTTAATTCCAGGAAGTGCCGGTTTGGCGAGCGGCAAGCAGTGGTGCTCGAACATTTTGTTGATGAACACGGGGTGCGACCCGATCGCCAGAAAACGGAGGCTGTCGAATCGTTTAAGACACATTTTTGAAGTAGAACTCTTGTTTGGGCTAGTTGGTACATTGTGAATCAAAAATAATACGGTGCGTCGGACGAAGACAAAGACATCACACAAACGACAGGACTACCACCTCTTACAATACAAACCTATTATATTAAAAAAGAACGTAGCAGATGCGTGAGCAAGCCTTCCATTACGCTTAGCATTGCAGCGGAAGTGTCTTTCCAGCCGGTTTTATATAGCTAATAGGCTGTCGTTGG
>JAJIZL010056627.1:0-68551 GCA_023969395.1 Amblyomma maculatum | reverse complement strand
GAGCTTTGCACACACACACAGCAACCAACGAGGCCAGGAAAGCCGGGTCATATCTGGACATCACATAGTAACACGTGCGGTCTGGTTTTGGTGTTTTATTGTTTTCTGTACCTTATATAAATGTGTTTTCTGCGATTAAATTTTAGTTGAGAGCCAGCGCCTGCTCCTGTTGTTTCTTCCTGTCGTCCCCGTTTGTTTGCTCTGTTTTTTTGGATGATGTATCACCAACTCGCCCGCTTAACTATCCTGTTGACTCTCTTAGGCGCAAGAACTACACGAAAGGCCAAAGTTCTTGTAGTGGTTCTTTGCGCCCCAGCAGCCACCATTTTGTCGAGAGAGTATTCAGAAGGGCTCGTTTGTGGATTCTCAATGACCTCAAGTTGAAACGTATTGGGCGAGAGCTGGCAGTGCCGATCCTGTAAGACGTACGTTGGCATTTGCCGGACAGTTCTTGAATATTGTAGCGAAAGGGCTAAGTGTCACCTCAATTTAGCATCTTAGTGCTGGTGACGAGATCACCACTTTCTTTCCCGCTCACCGCAGAGGGGTTTGTGACCAGGACATTTGACTGACGTTTTGTTGTCTTCTCTATTGGTAGTTTCGCCATTCGTACCAAGTATGTAGCTATCGGAATGCAGATCGACCACAATTCCTGATTTCGAGATGAGGTTACGGCCCAAGATTGCCATGAAGAAGAACGGAAATCTGAGCTAGTTGGTGCATTGCAAGATCAAAAACAGTGCGGCAGGGTTTGCGGGCAGGATAATTGCGGGCAGGGTTTGAAGTTTACTTTCGAGGTACCGAGCGGCAAGGAGTTGCAATTTTTAGATTTAAGGTTAGTATTAAAGTTAGATCATGTATGCTGGGCTTTCCGGCAGCGTTCTGAGAAGCCGTTACTTAGTTACAAATCAGCCCACTCAAAATTGGTAAAATGTGGTATAGCTGTCGCGTGCTTGGGGTCTGCCCTTTCAAAATCGTGTGAGCATGAAATGATTAGTAGTTTTGGACAGCAGATTGACAGATTAATATTGGCGGCATATCCGGATCAGGTAATCTCGCTTGCCTGTAACAAAATTTTAAGAAAACGAAAGTCGGTAGATAGCTCTCAGCCACAGGAGCAGGGCAGTAGAAAGAAGTACGCAGTCATCCCGTACGTATACCGGTTGTCGCATAGGTTAAGGAACATAGGATCAAGATATGGTGTTGATGTAGTATTTTCAGCCCCCAAAAAACTTCCCAAGATATGTGCCATAGTGGACAGAAGAATGAAGAATCAACAAAAAATAAGCGAGAGGAGGTCGTGTAAAATAAATCACCAGGATAAGTTCGTACCATGTGCTGAAGACGTGGTGTATGACACTGAATTTTCTTGCGGAAAGAGGTATATAGGCCAAACAGGTAAATGTATCAACACCCGTCTACGCCAACATAAGGCACCTTTGAAAAATGCCCCATCTTCGAACCTTGCCATGCACTACAGGGACTGCCCTTTAAATAATGATCCGAGATATCCTGATAAAAAACTATGCACACCTCTTTTTAACAACACTAATGTAATCTACAGGCATAAGGATCAACTAACCAGGGAGTTATCGGAAGCCTATCACATCCATAGAAAAGGGGATAGTTGCGTGAGCACGCCATCGGTGCTTCTGCATGACACTGAGATTGTATATTTGGATTCCCATGATTAGACTGATGCTTGTTTGGGAGCGCATGCGTCCTGGTTCTTGAGAAAAAAGTGTATATTACCTGTGCCTTTTTCGAATAAACTTCAGTTGTTAGTCAGCGCTTGTCCGTTTTTCTCCTCTCTGTTTGTCCCAAGTAGCCGCGCTGTTTTTTGATCTTGCCATGAAAAAGAGCCCCCAATATGTAGAAGCCTTGCATTATCTTTCGCCCATTGATAATAACTTTTAAGCGCTCAGCACAGGTTGCGCATGATATCTTTGACGATACTATACGAAGGTTTGTGTTACATTTCGTAACAGGAAATGTTTTACATTATATGGCTGCTTGACATGAAACTGCATCCGGTAGAGCGGGCGCTTCCATTCCAACCTATTTTGATAGGCACGAAAGGTGCATTTTCACGTGGCATCCTGGACATGGCAGGTTGATGGCCAATCGCTTACAGTTTGGTCCTGTATGTTCTCAGGGCCGTGTTTCAGGCACCAAAGAACTGGTCATCCTCATTGAAGCCAGGGCTGTCGGGGCCAAGGGGGAGCCGAATTATTTCCCCGTCCACTGCGTCGCTTAGGCCGACGTCGGCTGCAGTACTGCCCCTTGGCTGCAAGGTGTTGTGACGACTAAAACACCATGCTCAGTGCTGGCCATAAGACACTTTTGTCTACGCGGTAGCGAATGGCAGCAGGAGGATGTCCATTCTTCAGGGCTGCAACCACGTGGCAACGCTCGGTCTCTGGAGGAGGCCTGTGTGGCCTGCCACGTCGTGAATGCGCTCGGTCTCCGCAGCGTGTTTTCTGCCAAGATGCTGCATGGCTAATAATCAAGCATACCAACAAAGGCAGCTGATAGTGCTTTGATCACACAATCACTGTCAAGAGATGACAATGAGCTAAAAGCTAATCCTACAGTCTTGAAGTATGTTACAACAAAAAAGAACAAATCGCCTTCCTACAAGAATTTATATTAGCCTGTCAGATGTACAGCATGCATGCATATTCTCCATTTCAATGAGTGCAATCTCCAGTCACTTGGTCGTACGCCATATTATTAAAACTGTCACATTCATAGAGGTTTATATGTAACAAACAGAAGAAGATGGGCTATAGTTGTGTTAGCGGCTGACGTACGGTGTTTTTAAATGTCCGCCTCGGAGGCGGCTTTGTGCTACTGGAACCATGCGTCGAGCCTCCAGGACGTGTGTCTTGGATTGCATCGTGCATCTTGCAATCCTACAGCACTGTCGGGTGCGTGCACCCGGTGAGTAGGCGCACCTGTGGCTGGTGCCGTGCCGTCCACTTAACCTTCCTTTGTTAGCGATATTTTCGTTCTGAACGGGCCTAGTGGGCAGTGAACAGATTTTCTCCGATGGAAGGCGATCACGGATCAGCGGACGTTTAAAGGAAAATGTGCGAAAGTGCGTAACGAAGGAAAAATGTATATATAACCCGGTTATATTTTTGAATATACCATTTGTATTATGCATATTGAATTTGGTGCTAAAATGCTTTCCTTTCAGTTCACTTTTATTATGTATGGTTTCTAACAATTGTGGCTCGATTATCTGAAAACAAGCCTTTTAGGAACCCACGCAGGCATATCTCGGTCCAAAGGTGCACGAATACAAGCTTGACATTTGGGACATGCATAGAGATTTTAAACACAACTTCCTCAGCACCCTGTTGCCGCATGCATGCGCACTCGATCTCTCATATTTCTTGCTTTTCTGCTTTTAAAATGTATTTCAATCGACATGCTTCAGCTAAGTAAAAGGCAACTGAGGTAGTAAATGCATTCCACATATTCAACGGTGCTCATCTTGAGACCCCTGTTTGGTTTACAAAGCCCCTCTTGTTCAAGCTCCAGCTATAGCCACCAAGGTGTATACTGTGTCCTACTTTGCTACGTTATCTGCCTGTGCCGGGTAGCCCTATTCGCTGCCAACAGCTGCCGGCTGTCCTCCGTATTGCTCGCCAGAGTCACAGTGACGCTCCCCGCTCAATCTGCGCGCTCTTTCTGGTGTTAGCAGTACTCAATTTTGAGTCACTATCCAGAACTACACTCCATGGCTACTTGTAACAGGTAATGCTCGTGCCTGCACGCTCCGAAATCGCAGATATGGCAGACACGAATCCCGCGTACTCACGCTAGGCCTTCTCGTCGCGGAACGGGCCGGCAGTTTGGCGCCTCTTGGAATGTGTGGCCAAGGCGGTTGCTGATGAAGAGTGGGAACATATGGAGTGTAGTTGCTTGCTTTCATTTAATTAAGACGCGTAAGCTACATACAATCACAGCCATTAAGACCGTTAACGCATCGGGCATAACGTTCTCTCTGGGCCACCGATAGTTCTGTCAGTGTAGCGGGGCCAAAAATGTTTAACTGCAGCGATAGGCGATTGTTGGTCGCTATGCGACGTCGCATATGTATTGCAACACAGCAGTGCGGCGATAAGCTAGGGAACATAACCGCGGACCCACTGACTGTGACCGTGCTTTAACCCCTAACTATGGCAAAGAAAACATACCTACTCTATATAGGTTTTGTGCAGCAACCTCTTCATCAAGAACTTCTGCATGAGGAACGACCACGGTGTTAATCTTGCACAGAAGAAAAAAAATTCAGGTCGTTTGATATTGCAGGGTGCATTGCAGACGACGCTGTATGTATATTTTTTGTGACGTCACACGAGCACTGCATAATAGCTGTCGCTCCCGGAGGGACGAGTTAGAGGATATCGATTTCCATAGCATTTTCGTAATATACACCGCGCGCTAAACATTAAAACGTTGCGAATAGGAGCATAAACTTCCGTATTATTCACAGAAGTATAAAACGGCAAAAATTTAATGACCCTGTTATCATCTCTTTGACAAATCTGCTGCTTAAAATCCTAACGGTTCCGGCAACAAATTTAGTTGGCAAACCTACAACAGCTTAAAATGATGAAACAATTCACATCATGTCCATGCAAAACACAAAGAAATGTCTAAACACTGTTTCGAACAGGTTAGGTGATGCGCAGCCGTGAAAGAGCACGGATTAACATTCGGCCTCAGAACCTTGACATGCACTCCGAACAATGTTCAGTTATGTAACCAGGAAGCAGAAAATCACTTTCCACCTCGTGGCCAGTTGACAGGCGATATATTTCACTGTTCTGCGGTGTACTTGGCCGTCTAGTCGCTAAGCGCCTACCAGTTCCCAGGATGCTAAAGAAAGCATTTGGTCAATTCGTGGCCTTTATACTTTTTTACAAGCATTGTGAAATTATCTGCCCGCACCACCTACCAGTCTGGCATTGAATTCCTCTGAGTGTCTAACACATGCTACAAATATATGAAACAAGAGATAGTGCTTCAATGG
This sequence comes from Amblyomma maculatum, assembly GCA_023969395.1. Classification (NCBI taxonomy): domain Eukaryota; kingdom Metazoa; phylum Arthropoda; class Arachnida; order Ixodida; family Ixodidae; genus Amblyomma; species Amblyomma maculatum. The sequence goes on along the minus strand of JAJIZL010056627.1, from coordinate 63,504 downwards.
ATCCCTGCTCGCCGATGGCTCAATGAAAATGATCACGACGATGTAGATGAAAAGGATACTCTATGCACTGTCATCCGGAGAGTTTTGCTATTTCGAGGGGAAGTGCAGCTATAATATTTAATAACTATAATAAGAGTGCGACAGCTGCTTAGTGTACACAGCCGGACGACGGAAACGTCTTTCTGTATAGCCTGAAACGAATGATACCATACTGTGTTTCGCGTTCAATTCGGCGTTATGAGGGATACGTGCCCAGGCAGCACAAGAGACTGGGTAATTATTGCCAGGTAGCTGATAAAGAGCAGCAAAATATAGGTCCTGCATTCTATTTTGTCACTGACGCTGGCTTTTGCATTCTATAAAACATCAAACACTGTCCCTGAGTATTCCATTAATAATAGATAATGTTACTGCCTATTTAAAATGATACGATCACTGGCCCCTCAATCCAATATTCCGGCAATGTCGGGGACACCATTGTATGAGAAAATATATTGCGGGGCCGGATATCGAACTTATCACCGGTATTGGCGTTGCCATTGCTTAGGAATAGCTATAAAGGAGGCCATTAGCCATCACGGCACTGATATTGGCCAATGTATGGAATATTTTGGACAATGCTATCCGCTCCATTACATTGGTCGGCGGTTGTAAAATATACATTAGCATAGCCTAGTCAACATTGTCTTGTCAATACCGGCTACTGGTCTACATAAGATTCAAATTAGCATGTAGTTACAAAATTCTGCGAGCAACCATATTAACGTTATTTTTTTGTGCTTGGTAGATTCATTTCCTTATTTGAACAAAATATTTGTGCTTTTATAAGATACGTTTTGAGGTTACCTTTGCAATTTTAAATCCTTTGGAAATGTCGTTTCTTAATAAATTCAGTTTTGCGGTGCTTTTCATGCGGTGTTCACTTTAATTCTACCTAGACATGGTTAATGTTGCATGTGATTACAGTGTTATTTTACATTAGATCTTCAATGACATGACAGATCTGTAATCAATCCACATGTACAGCTAGCGCTGCAACATGCGGCTGCGATGCCTATAGTAGGATTCGGCGCAGCTTTCGTCGAGCTACCTCATGGATAATTTCTAGCAGGTTATCGCGACTTATAGTAGCGTCGTCGCAGTTGTTTGCTAAGATTACTTGAAGAGCCTGGTTTTACTGTCGTGTCCGGGCGTCTGCGTTTCGTTCTACTCAGAGTGCTTCTCGTTCGAGTTCTGCCACGGTTTGGTTGGGTTCCCGACGACACAAGCGAAAAGCGATTCTGTGGCGCCTCGCATTGAAAGATTCACTTTTTTTTTCTCTTTCATTTATTGCCTGCGCGGCGAAATATGCGTTTCATTTCTTCAGCGCAAATGAGGATAATCTCATTATGAAACGGGATTCACGACTGAATGAGTGATTGGGCTCTTAATTTTCTGATGGTACTCGTAAAAGCGTTTAATAGCTACCTCTTGAAAGTGGGCTGATCCTTCAAAAGAGCCATGTGGTTCTCAAACCAGATTTAGGCGGATCCCCCAAGAGCAAAGTAGACTTGCCTAACTTTCCTTTTGTCATCTCAGGTGTTTTACATTGACACGTGTCCGAACAGCTCGAGCCAGTCTTCCGCGTACTCAGTCCGCAGTTCTAGGAAGATGCGGGTCTCCCGAGGCTGCACGAAGACAACCGGTGCGGTAGCCTTGGCTACTGGTAATGTTGACGCCTTCCGCTATTGAACTAGATACTGTAGCAGACTGTGTTCATGTTGGAGCCTTTAAAGTCGGTGGCTGATTCAGTGGCGTGTTGGCTGGTCTACCAGAGCAACATGAACAGGGCTGTGGTCCTAACCGGAAGATTAAACCACGGCACGGATCGCGCTAGATGGCGTAGTGGTTACGGTGATCGACTATTGTGCCGAAGGAAGCGGGATCGCAACCCGGCCTTGGTGGCCGCTTTTCAGTGGGTGCGAAAGGCAAGGTGACCGTGTACTGTCCGATTTCAGAGCAAGTTGCAGAATCCCAGGTGGTAGAAATTTTCGGAGTCCTAGAATACGGCCTCATAGCCTGAGTCGCGTTTGGACGTTAAACCCCATAAAACAAACAAACCGGATCACGAAGGGCAGCACCTTACCCAGATAGCACGTGGTGATGACAAGACCGTAGGCAACAAATCAGAAGACAGAAGTAATCGCACATGCTCTCTGGACGTCGATTAGAATGCCCGTCTCACGTGTTAACGCTAGATTTAAAGGATTCGAAAAAGAACTAGATAAAACAGCAAAAGGTGATTAGAATACCCTGAAACATTTTAGAAACACGTGTGCGTAGCTGCAGTCCGTCGAGATACATCTCGAAGCATCTTCTGCTACAAAGGAAATGATAAGCCACGAATACAAGAATCATGCTGCGTGCTAGAATTACAGTGATAAGGCAGCCTGCCAGCGGCTGTTGGAAAATAACAAATACAGTTCGCGGCAGTATCATCTGAATGCAGTTTTTCGATGTCCCAGGTTTCTATGGTTGGGTATTCTATTGCTTAGGGACTGAAACAAAAGATGTGAGGTAAGCCTTTAAAAACTGAGATAAAAATTATAATAGCTTTAACAGACGTTTGTGCGCCATATACTGCATCCCAGTCTGCTCCTGAAATCAGAGGGTGAAATGTTTTCAATGCAGTGTTGTTCATGTTCTCAATTGGCTTGGAAACGTCCAGTTTTTTACCTTGTCTTTAGGTATCGATCGATTACGTAGAAACATTGGCATGTAATCTCTCATATGGGCGCCGGCGATAGCATGTTTACAGTTTGATTTTCAAGAGATCTATCAAATTAATCGTGTTTAGTGCTACGGTTGTAACTGATTCTACTAGGTTGTTGAAACCATGCCAGCCCAGGTGTGTTTCAAAATTGTGCTGTAGTGCAGGTGGCTTCAAAACATAATAAATTCCCGGGTATAAGCACGAGCTCCATTTCATTTACATAATTTGGCATCTTAGCAATGAGGAAGAGAACATTTGACACATTGCCCTCACGTGGATGATACATCACTACAAACAGACATATTTGACACATTACAGCAAGGCACTGTGTGCTCGGCCTGATAAAAGAAAATTAATCAAGAAGCTAGTATTGGAGTGATCGTTTTATATGCACGAGGACCCCACCACCAGATTTGTTTGCTCGGTTTAGATAAATGTAGGATGGACAGTTGGGCGAGTTGGTACAATTGCATAGTGGGTGGAACAGCTCGTCTGTTGTGCGTCTCTTCTTGTGTGTTCCGTCTTTTCGCGCTGTTCAACCCATTATAAGAATGTGTTTTCTTCTGCATCCTTCATGACATCATTAAAGGATGTAAATTATGTTTCAGTAAGCAGTATTACGACGAACTCAAAACTGAAATTGTTTAGTAGAGCATTTAAATGATCTTCTTTATTTTGTGCCGAATTTATATTTAAGAAAAAGCCAAGTCAGAACATTTTGATCATGAAGGAGAAAGGTCGAGTTTAAATTTAGAGATTTTATCGCCATTTCGGGATGCTGAAGGCCAGCACCATGCCAGGTATGTCTTCTTTAGGCAATCTTACCAACATCAGGCTCACACTGACAATAATGCATGCTTGGTTTCTTTTATTTAGGAGAGAAAATGCTGCCATCTTTCATCCACGACAATTTCATGTTGTAATCCTTGTCCTATTCAATAGTTTTACCCAGTAGCACCTTTAGTGCTGGGCAGCGGTGTTTGTTTATGTAAATGGGGTCCTTACTTAATGATGTCAAACATCAGACATTAAAAGCCGTTTTATGCACTCTCTGAAGTACCATTTTGCGCTCTGAACGGCTTGTTAGTTTTAAAATAATACATTGACAAGATAAGCTCTTGTGAGCCTTTTGCTCTGTACCAACCTCCAATCTCATAAGGCGCTGTTTTCATGTCTACTTTGGCTTCAACCTTGCATACAATGCTTCTGACGTCTTCATTTTTCTCTTGCGAAATATATTTATCTTCAAAATTACAGTTTCTAGAGTATTGATCTCCTGCTACAATCTTGAAATCGTGCTCTTCTAGTTGCCTTTTCATGTTTCGAAGTTATTGCGCAAATGTTCATTTTCCTTATTCAGTTCCTCAATTTCCTTCTCTAAAGCCTCGCTTTTTTGCTTTACAGTTTCTACATTTCTTGGTGAAGAAATAAAGGCTGTCTTTAATCTCCCTCAGTTCTTTTCTAGGGTCTCGTTCACCTTGCTCTTGAAAACCTTTATTTTTATATCTTCTCTCAAGTGATGAATTTGAGTCGCCATGTTCTGTACAGACAAGCAAACAGGAAACAAAACTTGCAGCAGCAAAAAGCAGCACTATGTGACTATATGATAACCCTAGGGGATGCCCAAACTGACTCGGCAAGAAACGAAGATGCAAGGCGATTAAAGTATTGCTCTTATCTGCTCCGCTGCTGCCTAGTGGGTTTAGGTGCCGATGTTCGAAGCTTTTGCAGCCCTTAGGTGACCTCGTGTTACCTGTTGTGCTGTATCTCGCCCCTTGTTTGGCGGTGATGGTCCGATGTTCTTGGCCTCGATATCTGATGCAGCAAACGGTATCAGTAGAGAGCCCTTGAAAAAAATTGTTCTTTTCGGTTGGTTGTAAATCAGCGAGAAAAGAAGATTCTCCTTGAAGAAAACATTTCCTCGGTTACCTCACTGCTGCCCAGTTTAATGTTTCATATTTCTGTTGTCGCTCGGGTCCTCTGTGCACGCGACAGAAGCATTTATTTGGTGTTTTTGATCCAATATGAGCGTAATACGGTGATCATCTTCCACGGCTCGTTGTAAGTTTTATTATAGGAATATAAAAACGCTCGTTGAGAGGCGCTTTTTATAATCCGCGTGCCACTTTACAAAACGTTTCCACTCCTTATCCTAGTTACCCATTCACTCATATTACACCCCTGTCTTCCTGCAACTCTATTGCATAGTCGCCGCGAAGACATAGAAGCGCAAAACTTTTCTGTATAAAATAACCGCAACAAATATTTTTCCCCGAGCCATGAATTACCTGCTGAGGAGGCTTGATTCTTTCGATATAGAGAATGGAGATTCATTACCACACGTATCAACTTTTCCCCGCCACGTGTGACTGTTCCTTAATATATATTTTGAATGATTGAGAGGATTTACCAAATGCTAGTAGCTATACAGACCTCTTGGTAGAATGAACTACATATCTGTTTCCCGCAAGTCTGTCGAAGCAACAAAACGTAGACATTTAAGGCCTAAGTGTAAGTAAATGAAAAAAGCCTACCAGTGACCTGAGTGCAAATAAATGGTTTAATCGTAACAGTGAATGATAACGGTTAATTATTCGGCGTTTCCAATTATTTAATTGGTTTTCAAGCTGGTCTCAAAGGCCGAGCTAATTGCGTTTAGAGATTTCCTGCGCTGATAAACGGTTGTAATCGACATCCAGTATGGGCATATGTTAGGGTCGTGTATCCTGGCCGTTTGCTAGCCAACTTGGTACTTGGACGACCATGGGCCGCCAAATGCCCGAGCAACCTCAGCGTTGCGAGCTCGTGCCATGGGCGCTGATCTTTTTCTCCCCACCCTAGTACTTGGCCTTTCATAGTCTACACAAGGGTCGAGCAACTAAGGCCGATTTGGTAGGCGTTCAGTCTAATGGCTCAGCCTTGATCAATCGGCTGACTTTCGCCCAACCTGGTACTTGGCCAACCACGCGCCGCCGTTCAGTCGATTATCCTTGGCCGACCAGGTCGGCTGCTCACCAGCAGCCAATGATCGGACATTGTTCGGTCATCGGCGATACCACGTATTCGCTGATTTCTCAGAAGTGTACTTGTCGCGTCTTTAGAGATCTGGAGGGCTGGTGGTAGATGGCAGCTCTTGGAAGCCCATTTCGCCGAGTTCGACAACATTATTCTAGTCGATATTCTCTAGCAGGTGGTAATTGACAGGAAGTAGCTGAGTATAAAACAAAACAAATGAGTGACTGTAGGAGCAGATCTGCTTCGCTCATCCCTCACCCAGATCGCTACTATTTTAGTGGCCGGACATATATCAGGTAATTGCCAGCCTCCGAAGCTCTACATTGCATATAATTTTCTTCAGCCTCTAGCCAAGTGAAACGCTTACAGACCAGACCTATAACGCTCTTTTTAGGCTCGCTAAGGGGCCGCAAAATATTGTGACACCCAGAATGAGACGACGACGAAAAAAGGGACGATTGTGGAAACGGGAAGAGGGCGAACGGTCGGCTCGTGCTGAGGGCCCTAGCAAGCAGACTTAAGCTTCCGACAATTCTCACATGGGCAATAAACCTTCGCTCGTAATAATATTATAACCCACCCCATTAAACACAACAATCATTGATTTCGAAACAGATTTATCTCAAGTCAGGCTGAACCTGTAAGGTGTGCTTAGGAAAGAAACTGGACTGAAAATGAAGAAATATCACATCTGATTTGTATATGATGTGACAAAAATCATCTTTTTACAAAACAACAATGATACATAAATGATCCTCCCTGCTGAAAGCTGAATACAGGTATACAATTGATTTGTTATTGCAATAGTGTTCTTGTTTGATTTGGTGCTCTTTAGCCTACAACATAAGCAGTTCAAAAGAAGGGCTTCGTCCTTTTGGGTAAGAATACTTTTCTTTATTCCCTTAATAAAATTTGGGCTTGTATTCCCTCGAATTATTTTTTGGGCAGGATTGGTCGTAGTGTATTATTTCTTTATTCTCGCATTTCTGCTTGAAGTAATTGTTGCATCCTTCAAGAGGTTGAATCGTGTCATCGTGATCTTCTATGTACATTTCGCACTCTGCAAAGCAAAAGAGTCTCATAAGTGGAGGCGAAAGAATGTTTTCTTCAGCATGAAACCCAAACCATATTTTGTAATTTCTTACACTTTATGCTTATTGATTAGCCTTGACAATTGATTCGGTTATATTCTGTGTGCTAGTTTGGATGCTTTCATGTTTTCAGGGTTCGTAATAATACGTCAAGGATCCTGTGCAACTAGCATACCTATAACCTGTCTTACTAACCTTCCGTATACTTCTATGCGCACTGAGAACTGATAATTCTGAAATTTTCAAGCATTGCTTCTACAATACGGTAATCTTCCCCGCCTTAAATAAACATGCAGTCTGTCCCAATATCGCAACATCGTCTGCATTCTCCTTACCACCAATTTGTTGATGGTCTTATTTCTTTGAATATATACTATCGCGATATCCTACCATCCCGCCGTAACTGCATCATACGTTTCTAATGACCACATGATGCTTCAACGATTTTATTTTGCCCACTGGTGGTTTTATGCTTTATTGAACCATTTGGCGTTATAAATTTCATCACTAGATGTATACGCGTGTCCTGCACAACCTTCAATTATACCTCCAGTTATGTTCAGTTATAGCCTCTGCCGCCTTCTATGTTCTATGTTCTATTCATATGTTGACAGCTATACCGGGTGTTGCAGTTCATATATTAAAAAATTTTAAATATATGCGAGTAAGTACATAAAAATGAGCAAATCATTGTACATAAGAAACACATTAGGCGAAAAACATTTATTTTATTTCAACTAAGAAAATAAGACCCATTATTTAACATTTTTTTTAGTGAAGGTGGGAGCTAGCCTTAATGAGTTAACTTCACCTCAATCAATGATGTGACATCCTAATATTCAGTGCAACAAGAATCTCATTGGGAGTAATTTCGATACTATTATCAATAAAATATTTATTAGTAGGGTTTATAAATAGTTAAACAGAATTTTGCCGCAGGTTAAGACTGCCGTGGCAGAGTTTGTTTCTGTTATATGGTGGGTTCCTTTGCAGAAGATTGGAGAATTATTCAGGGGTAGAAGCAGGCGAAACCAAAAAGAGCAGCCAGCCGCGAGCACCAGGTGAATACCATGCACCTCGAGGGTTAGCCCGTCTTTTTTTACAATGACACGCGGGAGGAGAAGGAGGGAAAACAATAATTCTTTATTTCCGTATCTTCCCGAGTGGAGCCCTCAGTCCAGGCCCGTCAAAGCAGCTGTCACTGGTCTTGCTGGTTAGTGCTAATGAAACGTTCTCAGACAGGAGTAAAGGCATGTCAGTCGATAAGTACATTGGCCATTGCAATTCTCTCGCCCCGCTCGATTAGCCGGCGTTGTTCGGTCAGCTAAGTGCGGGACAAGGAATCTTCTCAAGAGGAGAAGGTGGGGTGAGTTATAGGTGGAATGCCGCAGGGTGGTTTTGGGCAGGCCCAAAAAGAATGATGTAGTGTAGGTCGGTATTTTTGGCAGGTGGGGAAGAACAAATGGTTGTGGTACAGATTTTTATATGTTTCAGTCTGCAGTTGTTCACGAGCCCCAGCTACGGCCTTGGTGAGTGCTGGGTGCGTCCGTGGTAGTGTTCTTTGTGTACACGGGAAGTAAACAATCCATGCTGGGCACATAGTATGACATGAGGCGTTGTACATCCACAGGCTCAACGCCGCGGCGACGAGAGATCGGTTGATGACGTGAGGGGCTCAACAAGGTTGTTACCGGGAGCTTTGCGCTGAAAGATGCGATATCGGTCCTAATATTTAAAGATAAGTTTACTTGAGAGACCCGGTGTACTGGTAGGTATCCATTTCCAAATGAGGAACCTAGACGAAAAATGCGCGCTGGTGCATCTTCATTGCGGTCTTTTTGAACTATCTTGATGTCCGTCGTGAGCGATCAAGCCATCTGGCAGTAATCCTTGACGTACTCGGCAGCTTCTGAAGCATTCGTGTACTCAGAATTGTCATGGTGACACATTAGCATAGTAGTGAAGAAAACTGAGGTATGGTGGCCGTAATAAAGAAGGGAGAAAACAGTGAGGGAATTATGAGGTAGTGTGTAACCGAACGTATTATAAGGAAGAACCAGATCACAGTTGGTGTGATTCGAACCGGTCTACATAGCCAGCATATCGCCTATAGTGTGGTTAAAATGTTCAGTCAGGCCGGTCGTCTGCGGGTGGTATTGTAAGTATGGTGAATGACGATGCACTCTCGAAGAAGCGCACGAGGGGCGCCGTGTCTAAGGATAAACCGCCGAAGGAGGAAGGATTCCCCACTCAGGGCTTTCGAAGCAGGGAGTGTGGTGGTGTCATCATACCGTGTCAGATGAACAGTGACAATTATAACCCGTCGTTCGCCAGGTGCAGTGTACGGAAGAATTCCCCTATAAGTCAATGCCAATGCTGTCGAAAGACGAGGAGGTTAAAGTGGCGACTGCCACTTGGCAGAAGTACGTTTAGTTGGTTTCATGCGGCGTTAGCTGTCGAGGCACGAACACACATACTTAAAAATATTTCTTTACATTGCGCGCCAGAAGTATCGAGAGCGGAGAGCCGTAGGCTCTTGAAAAGACCTTCATTCCTCATTGAATTTCAGCGTGGGACCAGGAGCAGATATACAACCATAGGTATCATCCAATGACGAGAAGCGATTTTCGTTCATCAGGATGGTAATTACGGCTGTAAAGCAAATTGTCATGGAATTAAAAATGTGACGCGCGAAGATGCGAGGTGCGCAATGGCGTAATCAACGATGCGTCAGAGACGAAGGTGAGAACAGCCCTGATCTAAGTATTCAGAAGACATGTCCTTGATAACATGAAATACCACAGAAATGTCGATATCAATGAGTTAGGCAGTTTGAGCTGGTAGCGGGCAGCGAGGCAATGCGTCCGCGTCCTCGCGTTTGCGTTCTGGCCGATAGATGGTGGGGATTACATATTCTTACAGACACAGCATCCATAGGGTGAGGGGGCTGAAGGGATATTTTATGAAGAGGGCACCAAAGATCATGGTGGTTCGTAATGATCTCGAAAAGGCGCCGTGCACATATGGGACCGATTTCCCAAATTCCTCATTCTAGTACATAGTTGTGCTCATCCTTGATAAGTATGAGACTTCTGTACGCAAACATGTATTATCTGAATGCAGAATTGCGGTGCGCCAGCACAGCAACGAGACCAATACCACCAGTGTTCCTGAGGACATCCGTCGGATCCGCCGGTGTAAATTGCAAAAATCGGAGCGGCCATAAGAAGACTCTGCAGGATGGTATGGGCGTCATCACACGCCGATGACCAAGCCGATAAAGCTGTATCCATACCGAGCAGGTGAGTCGAAAGGGTAGCAAGTGATCTAAACGAGTTTCAGCTGCCGATGAAGAGAACAGAGCCCTGGAAAACTTTTGACTTGTTTAGAGGAGTATTGCTTGTGAAACACACCCACGGCAAGAAGTTTGGTGGGATTACGGCGTATACCATCTTTGGATACAACATGGTCTAAAATTATGATTTCATGGGCCGGAAAAATGCATTTTGCTCAATTAAGCTGCAGGCCGATGTTTGAAATATATGTCAAGATGTGCCTCAGGCGCCATAGGTACCTCTCAAGATCGGACCAAAAGATGACGATGTTGTCCGGATAGCGCAGACACGCCTTGACTTGTGGCCACGCAAAACTGTATACGTCATTCGGTCGGAAGTTGGCTGAGTGTTGCATAGGCCGAAAGGAATAACAGTGAACTTGTAGAGGCCTTGAGGGGCCGCAAATGCGGTTTTAACACAGTTATCAACTTCCATTGCGATGGGCCGACAATTAGATCGTACGTCGAGAAATGAAAAGAACTTGGCGCATTGTAGGCAGTATATAGCATTATCAATACGGGACAAATTCTAGACATCCTGTCTCGCGGTTTTATAAATGCGGCGGGAATCGACGCAAAATTGAACAGAACCATCCTTCATCACGAGTACCACCGGTGAGGCTAATGGCTGTTGCAAATTTAATAACGCCGCTTTGAAGCCTGTTCTCAAATCAGTATTCAACGACTTTTCATTAGTTTGCGGAAACAGGATAAGCGAGCTGGCGCAGGGAAGCATGAGAACCACTGTAAACCAGCTCGGTAGTCGATATGCATTCCAAACCAGGCATATGACAATCGAAGGAGAAGGTGAACTCCTGAAGAAGTGCGAGAAGATTATTTCGCAGACGAGAAGGAAAAGCTGTATCAGTTGAGCAAACAGGAAGGTCGGCAAGGGGAAGCGTGTCGATAGAGGCGCGCTAAGGGCATTCATGTCGACCGATGGTGAACCAATGTCTTCGGGGTTGACAACAAATTCGAATAGCTACAAGGTACCGAATCATTCGAATGGCGCAAAGCGAAGCAGCTTGAAATTCGGTACCAGACCTATAATGAGGTGTTGCTGGCGGTTATGTTGTGTAGTGCATATGATATAGAGCAAACAGTAAAGGCGAAGAACAATATGAGACGGTGTGAAGAAGACACTCGCATTACGTAGAGTCATAGGAGAACGGCGCAATCACTGATGACCGCACAGATGTGCAAGTACTGTCGTCGACAAGAGCTCTAGCAGAAACAAAGGCATTGCAACCTTCAGCGTTCGGCACGGCACTGAGCAGTGCGGAGGGCGCTTTTGGAGCCTGAGCGCAATCGATAACCGTGTTTGGAAAAGAGTCCCAACCAAAAATGAATATGACGGTAAAACATTGAACTCGATCGGGCATAAAATATCTTTATTGAGTACTTTAAGAGTACACGCTGCTTGCGGCGGAGTGATATGCACACATGCAATCTGTAAAGACAGGTCAGTAAGTTGAACATTCACTTTCTAAAAACTGAAGAAAAGCGAAGTGCCCATCACAGAGGCCGTAGCACCGATGTCGAGAGCAGCCATCACAAAAACATCCTCTACAAATACTTCAGTTCATGCTTCTGCAGATAAACGAGGTCTTTCAACGTTAGATGCAAAGAGAAGCTTATGCTTGAGAATTCGAGGAAGCTAATATTTATCTTACGCTGCCTGGGAACTGTGGAAAAATGGTGTGCCGAGACGGCAAAGGTGAGTGGTGACCGGGACAGGTTGTTACGGTCAGGCGACATAGCTGCTTAGAGACATCTCAGCAGGTGGTGAGTAGGCCTCTCGGGCCAGTAACCGGGAACGTTGGGAGACGGACAAGAGATGTTCGTGAGATGGCGACAACACTAACTGCATGTCAAGTATCTTAAGGAATTTTAGGCTTTTACGAAAAAACCTATGCTACGCTTGTTCAAGAAATAATTTGAAAATGTGTGCTAAAGTGGCAGCGGTGGCGCAGCGGTAGAACATCCGCCTTGCATTCAAGAGGAATGGGGCTCGAATCCCGGTGCCGCGCACTTCTCAACCGGATAAAAAAAAGAACAAAACATCAGCGTGTCGATGGGATTGTATAAACAGGTTTGGGGTGCGACCTGATGCCTGTGAACACATCCGGCAACGCACTCTCTCCCCAAAACAGGAGTTGGCCATCCTCGTGCAATAATTGGCCGCAACCTCTCATGATTAGTCCCATAAAACCTCAGTCTCATAAAACCCTAGTTCTCAGTCACCACCGGCTGCCGGACAACTGGCCAAGGCGGCAGTCAGACCTTTGACGCAGCGGAGGTGTTAAGAATTACTGGCTCCGCTGGACAGGCCGCCATTGGAAACTGACCCTGGCAACGTTTACGCTAGAACCCTAGCTAGTGAAGCTAGTTTAGCAGTGCTGTTAGAGGAACTAGAGGGCATGAAATGGGATGTCATAGGGCTTAGTGAGGTTAGGAGGCCGAATGAGGCATATACCGTACTGGCGGATGGACATGTACTGTGCTATCGAGGTTTACCGGGGAGGCGAGAACTAGGAGTAGGCTTTCTTGTCAATAAATATATAGCGGGTAATCTATATGAATTCTATAGTATGAATGAGAGGGGGGCACGCATCGTAATTAGGCTTAATAAGAGGCATAAAATGAAAGTTGTGCAGGCCTATACACCTACATGTAGTTATGGTGACCAGGCAGTTGAAAGCTTCTACTAAGATGTAGAATCGGCAGTGCGAAAAGTAAGGACGCAGTATACTGTACTAATGGGAGACTTTAATGCCAAGTTAGGGAAAAAGCAGGCAGGAGACCAGGCAGTAGGTGACTATGGCATTGGTTTTAGGAACAGCAGGGAGGAGTTACTAGTCGAGTTTGCAGAGAGTAATAACTTCCGAATCATGTATACCTTTTTCAGCAAATGGAAGAACCGGAACTGAACATGGAAACGTCCTAACGGAGAGACTAAAAATGAAATCGACTTCATACTGTGTTCAACCCCCCCCCCCCCATTATGCAAGATGTAGAGGTAATCGACGAAAGTGCAATGCAGTGACCACAGGATGTTGAGGTACCGAATTAGCCTGAATCTTAAGAAGGAACGCAACAGATTAGTAGGAAAGAAATTCATCAACGAATTAGCGATGAGGCGGAGGGCAGAAGAGTTCAGAATCTCGCTACAGAATAGATATTCAGCTCTAACCGAGGGCCACAACATTACCCTAGAAGCAATGAACAATAATTTCAGATATATTATTTCTGAGCGCTCTGTAGAAGTAGGCAAAAGGATAATTAGAGAGGATAACCGAAATCAGTCTAAGGAGACGAAAGATTTGATTAAGAAACGCCAGAGTATGAAAGCTTCAAATCCAACAGACAGATAGGAGCCGAGATATCAAAGCTAATAAACAAGCGCGAAGTGGCCGATATAAAGAAATCTAACATGGAGACAACTGAGCATGCTGTAAAGCACGGGGGAAGCCTTAAAGCGGTTAAGATGAAATTGGACATAGGTACAAAACAGATGTATGCGATAAGGGACAAGACAGGCAACGTCATCACAAATATGGACAAGATAGTGAAAGTAGTCGATGAGTTCTATACAGATCTCTACAGTAGCCAAAGTAGTCAGGACCGTAATGAGATTGGCGGTAGGAAAAAACAGTCAGACGTTCCACCAGTGACGAAGGACGAGGTCAAGAAAGCATTAGAAACTATGAAAAGGTGGAAATCAGCTGGAGAGGATCAGATAACTACAGATTTGTTAAAGGACGGGGGGGGGGATATCATGCTAGAAAGAGTGGCCACCCTGTATACGCAGTGCCTGCTGTCATCGACGGTACCGGATCCACGGAAAAATGCGAACATTATACTAATTCATAAGAAAGGGGACTCCAAAGGACCTTAAATATACAGACCGATCAGTTTGCTTTCTGTTACGTATAAGGTATTTACTAAGTTAATCGCTAATAGAATCAGGACAATCTTAGACTGATATCAAGCAAAGGATTAAGCAGGTTTTCGGAAACGGTACTCTACTATCGATTATATCCATAGCATCAACCGGGTGACAGAAATAGTCTCGGAACTTAACCAGCCCTTATACATAGCATTCATTTATTACGAAAAAGCATTTGACTCAGTTGAAACCCCGGCGGTAATGCAGGCATTGCGAAATCATGGGGTAGACGAGAGGTACGTGAAAGTGCTGGAAGATACATATAGTGGCTGCACAGCAACCATAGTTCTGCATAAAGAAAGTAACAACATTCCTATATAGAAAGGTGTTAGGCAAGGTGACACGATCTCCACAGTACTATCCACAGCTTTCTTAGAGGAAGTATTCAGAGACTTGGAATGGGAGCAGTTAGGGGTAAGGGTAGATGGAGAATACCTCAATAATCTGCAATTTGCTGATGGCATTGCCTTGCTAAGTAACTCGGGGGATGAACTGCAAATAATGATTGATGGCTTAGACAATAAAAGTAGAAAGGTAGGCTTGAAAATCAATATGCAGATGACTAAGGTAATGTTCAACAGCCTCGGGAAGGAATAGCAGTTTACGTTAGGTAGCGAAGCACTGGAAGTAGTAGGTGAATATATGTACTTAGGACAGGTAGTAACCGCTGATCCGGACCATAAAAAGGAAATAACAAGAAGAATAAGATTGGGATGGAGCTTATTTGGTAAGCACTCGCAGATTATGACTAGCAGCTTACCGGTATCGCTCAAGAGGAAACTATACAACAGTTGCATCTTACCTGTACTCATCTAAGGGGCTGAAACATGGCGGCTAACCCAGTGGGTTCTAATTACGTTGAGGACAACCCAGAGGGCTATGGTACGAAAAATGGTAGGGGTAACATTAAGAGATAAAAATTGTGCAGATTGGGTCAGAAAAATAACTCAAGTTACTGACATTCGAGTGGAAATTAAACGACGAAATGGGCATTGGCAGGACATCTAGGGCGAAAAGAGGATAACCGATGGTCGCTTAGGGTAACAAACTGGATTCGAAGGGTGGGAAAGCGTAGCAGGGGTCGGCAGAAAGTTAGGTGGGCGGATGAGGTTAAGAAGTTCGCAGGGATCAAGTGAATGCAGCTAGCACAGAACACTGATAATTGGAGAAATATGGGAGAGGCCTACGCCCTGCAGTGGGTATAGTCAGGCTGATGATGATGATTTTATACGTTATTCATGAATGCATAAAAATGTAAGAGGAAAGAAAAAGTGTTCCTCTACCTATACGTATGAACGAATCATTGCATTAACTTATATGCTGCACGAGATGCCGGAAGTGTGATGTCATTGCAGGTTAAGGACCCCTTTGGCGGAAATCTCCGGAGGCTTCTGTGATGGCGTCCCTCATAGCTCGAGTTTGGTTCGGATAATAAATCTACCAAATGAACCAAATCAAAATATATTGTTTTTTAATAATTTTGTCTTATTTGTGAGCGGAAAGTTCTATAAAATGATTCTGATCGTAACCATAACGCCAAAGTGGATATTCAGCACGAATAGGTAAGTTATTTGTGACCCAAGTTTGGTGTGATAATGCACCACTGCCATTGCACATCAAATTTTTCAATCAGTGCCGGATATGACCATAGGCTGACTAGGTGACTGAGACACTTGGCCGAGAACGCAATTTTTATTCTAGGGGCTACGATAGAGAAGGTGTCAAAAACAATTACGTGTAATGAAAGTCACTGAACTTACCTTTTGCGTTTTGCCTTTTAAAAAGAGTTGTCCTGAAGACACTGCAGCCATCTTTGTAGTGTAATAGTTTCATTCTTTTAGTCGGCGAGTCAAGACGTCCTTAATTAACAAAAATTTATTATCACTTTACTCGTTTGCATTGGTAGCAGTATACAAAAAGCACGTCAAAGAAAGCAAGTTCAGATAAAAATCCTTATATAGCCATTTGGGGACGATTCGCTCTACGCTAAAAGGTACTGCACAAAAAATTTATTCGCGTCCGTCACCTGCTCATCGGGTGCCTCATTATTGTTTGGTAAACATTAGACACAAAGCAGTGGTGAATTTGTAAATAGTTGAAGGGAACGAAGAAACACCGCTATCCGACGAAACAAGTGTGAAGACGAGACATACACATGCGCTTTTTAACAACTAAGTGGTTTATTGTAAAATAGGAACAATGTATAGCAGCTCGTCAAAGCACGAATTATAAAACAATTGCGGCATTATCATGGTCTTGATAACACATGGTAGCTATAAAAACCCTTCGTTATTAAGATAGTTAAGCTCTTGTGGGAATGGAGGTGCCGATGATTGGCTGCCACATATATCTGACGTTGATTCTGGTCCGGTATAAAAAGGCCTCACAATATTAGCAACTGGCGGATTTATTGACCATGTTATTTCCGCGTGACTGCTTTTCTGTCTTTCGCGTGTTCAAGTAGTCGCTCATTAATGCGCTGTCTAATCTCCTCGATGTGAAATCGGTCCAATGATAGCGGAAACTTATATACAGCACCAAGACAACAGTTGGCAATTTTCTTTCGGTATTTGTTTTGATATACCATGATTGGTCCGCAATTATTCCATTTGCCTTTTTGGTCCCTTGTTTATATTGCTCTTTTACTTCGTAATAAACTATTTGGTTGTTACTCACCGCTTGTGTCTGTATGATCTCCCCACTTGTCTCGTCTGTTACCGCGGTTCGTTCCGCGCTTTATGAACCAACTAACCAACGCAAATTCCTTTCGCTCTTGTGCTATATTCAATTCGGCTACCATTTGCCTTTGTATAGATATTGTATATTGGTGTGAAAGTTATATAGACAGCTATTTATACACCTGCTATTTATACACCATGCTGTCGATAAGATTAAAGTGGCGCTGCTTGCAAGAAAACGCCATCCTAAACCTAATTGCTAATAATTAGTATGCTCTCTTAAAGTTTACCAAAATTCAGTTAGTTGGTTCAAAGCCTGTTTTTCAGCTAGTAACATGCTTAAGTAAAACATGAGAAATAAGCACCATTATTTATAGAAATATGACAATGGAGGAAACAGTCGGTTTTATTTGATATCTTTAGGACCAGCGTAAAAGAGAACGAGGGCCAAGAGTACCAAGTGTTACACGGGAGCTGGATAGTTCTGCCGCTTTTGCGGGCGTGTAATCTCCCATTTGCTTGGTCCTCTTTCTTTTTTGCGCATGTGCGCAAGTGTACTTCCAACATGGCGAGTACCAGCGCACTGCAAATTTTATTTTGTAGTTGTTCGTTTATATGAACATTCTTGTATTTTCTTGCAACTGCAGAAATAATCGTCATGCATTGTCAAATATATTCTTTAAGTATCTCAGGCAGATAATCCATTTCCATCCTTGTTTCTATACGACATCTCGCGCCATAGATTGGTGCCTAATATTTCAGAATTACAGACAGATATCTAATGACTGCGAACAGAAACCATGCCCAGGCAGAAGCACCCGTGTCAACTGCCCTCACTGTATCTCTCAAATAAGCCAGATGTACCGCGTGTTAAATCGCTACTTTCTCGCTCTGTATGTTGCAATCTTCAACTTAGATTTCCGCGCAAGCCTTTACGGGAGCAAAGCCACGCACGTACTTGTGAGTTCAAATTAAAATTTGAACGCATGGCTGCATTCGCTAGCACCAAGCCACCTCACGCAGGCTGAGGTCTTTTCAGACTGTACCACGTCAGTTCATTTGAAAAGGGCAAGATTACCGAACCAAGCCCACCATCAGCTCTCCCTCCCTGGATCCATAGCATTCTACCAATCCATGCATTTCCTTGTAAGGTGCCAATCAGGACAAAACGATTATTGCACGAAGCCCCTGCACTTTTGTCTACTAATTTTATTCTTTTCTGCATATATCTAGCGTTTTCTCTTAAACTTGACGCCGGTCGCAATCGGCCACAAGTTACATGGTATCGGACAGCAATACGAATTTTCAAAATATTACTCCTCTTATTTGTCTTAAAATTATTACCTTCCAGTTTGTCTTGAATCACAGGCACAAACGGTACCTCTCTGATATAGGAGGTGAGAGACAAATGACCAACGTTCAGCCTTAGATTCGTATCGACATGAAGAAAAGGTAAGACTATCAAACGCTGCTCCCCCTCAAAGAAGGCGACTTTGCCGCTGCATGTGAATGACAGCGCCAGCGCCACTCTCATGTGTGCTCACTATAGCTCTGGGCTCTGCCAACACATCGGCAAGAGCAATGGGAGAATATGATCCCATTAAACGAAACACAATTTTTAGTACCAATCTAACCGGGTCAGCATGACAGAGACAGAAATGGGTGTCTCAAAAACACAGGTTGAACCAACTGAATTCAGAATACTTTATGGGAGCCATATGACCACTCCCATTTTTACTCATTCTGAAAGCATCCTGAAAGTGAATTCTCTTTCCACAGGAACGCCTAGAGCAGCAAACGAAAGGAAACTACACTACTTCCTTTAGAGCGTCGTTATCTATCCTACAGCTTTCTTCAATGCTTAAAATGTTTTGAGCAAGCATACCGGCAGAGCATATGGCTTGCGTACCTTACCTGGCAGCCAAGAGTCCCTATAGCTGGATTTCCACCTAAATTCGCGGAGGACCTGCATGAGTTTTCCGTTGCTGACAACTCGGCCGTGTATATGTTATCGAGACGTTGCCCAACCCGTCGAACAGACAGTGCCTGGTCGCATCCCATGCCAACTAGCACCTCAATTAGGAAATTCTACCATGATTTCAGGAACATTTAGTGGATTGCTATAGGGCCCTTCATTTCAAAATTCTTAGTCAAATATGAGCGTGCGGATTTATAAGACACCATGCGCAGTGCACTGATGCCCTTTTGAGAACATAGATTGAACTGAATCCAAAAGAATAAAAAATTGCACATTTGAAAAAATATTTTATTGGTATTTTAAACGAAAAACGTATCTTTTCGAGTTGTAGTCAATTTTCGTCCGAATTAATGTTATCGGGAAAATTATATTTTATTTCCACGTGCAGTAGGTTATTCAAACTTATGTCTCACAGCACATTTATTTAGCTTTGATTTTACATTGACCCGCATGCATGCAAACCCTTACACACTAACACTCGGCTGCGAGACCCTATCATGGCTTCCATTTATAGTATTGCAGTGCAGGAATGCTGTTCAATATAGAACTTAGCTTTTTTTTGTACAGTGATTCTCATGTCGCTAATTAATTCCGATATTTCAGGAATTAGGTACGAACATTTCGATGTATAAGTTTTGTTCTCTACAAGAACATTAAAGTTTTGTTCAACATTTGGGTACAATTTGTGTAGAAACTAAGAAATTGGTTTTGAAACTTTTTGTGTAAGGGCTCAGTAAGGGCTCAGTGTGTAAGGGCTCAGTTATAAGCTTTAAGTTCCTGTATTTCAAAAATTGTGGGCAAAATGGCCTTTAAAGAAAAGAAACGTTTCAAATCGATAATCAAAGTCACTTTTTTAACATTAGGGAACGCGCGTAATACTCAGCCACTTGTAATCATATGCTCAGGATGAAGGAAAACAATTCTGAGCGACCATGAAAATATTCTAAATCGTCCGTTTTAATTGCTTACTGTAAAACAGGTCACAGTGCTCACATTAAATCGGCAGTTTTCTGGGATTGGGAGACGTCGAATTCACGCTTAAAGTTATTCAACTCGCTCTGGCGCTTTCAAAATTGGGTTATTGGTCAGTGCACTCTCGGGAGACATGGGGTATGTACACGTGTTTTTATTTTAGCTTTTATGACGCTCACACTGAATCCAAGTAGTATGAGCGGCAGGTTTTTTAAGTGGGCTCAGTTGTAACAGATACCCATTAAAGATATAGGAGGTATCCGCCACACGATTGATAGAAAATTAACTAATATTTTGATACTTACTAGACAATATATGCAACCGTAGTGTTCTGTTTTAGGCGGCATACACACAAGGGTGACACCAAAGCAAAAAGTCACTTCTTCCAAACAGCCACGCACCTTTACAGATAATGCCAAGATAAGCATACGTCATAGGAATTACACACTTATCATGAGGTTGATAAAAAACTTTTCTTCCTCTGTATTTCAAATCAGCACGAGTTTCATTTTATGCGCATAATTGTAAGTTTGATTGCAATAATGTGGCCGTCGTTGTGCAATTAATTCTTCGCAAAGATTGCTCTTCGGTGGGTGCCACCATGGTGATGCTTGGAGGCTGCACTGTAAGGTTTTCGGCCACAGGCTATTGCGTTGTAGAACCACGAGCCAAGGAGTCACCAGAAGAATATTTTGCTAGGGTGGCAATGAAGAGTTGGAGACTTTAACGTTGCTGAACTGAATGTGCAGCGAAAGCTTTGGATGCGGGCCACAAACAATGCATCGAACATAAACAGCGTGTCGTTAAACGCATTAAAGTTACCCCGCGTTCAAGACACAATCAATTTTCATGCTGTCTTAACTAGCGTTTGTACAGCCCAATTCGACGAAGAATGGCACGGCGGCATACGCGTGTGTCGCATCCTTTCATATGCGATGAAATCTGTGAACTCGTGCAATGTAAACAGGGGTCCATTATCGCTGACACATTTCTCTGTGTATATATATATGCATATATCTCTTTGAGACAATCGACCGCTTTTATTGTCATTGCAGTCCGAAGGCGTTTTGTTTTATCTACTTTCAGAAATACTCTGGCCGAAAGAATTGGTTGGATCCATCTTTCATGAGCAACTCGACATGGACTATGAAAACACAAGTTATATAAGTCCATGAATGCAGTTCTGGTGCGTTCGCAGGCACGGTCAGTTCACACTTTACCTTGATACACAGCTGCTTTAATATTTCTGTCAATTATTGACATCCAAAAAAGAGACCTAGCGAGCATCATTATTTGCATTCCAGGGTGCTCTCCAAGCAGGAATTCTGACACAGCCTTGCTAAATGTTTCAGGAATGATAACTATTTGACCCCAGGTGAGAGAGGCTTGCTCATATGGTAGTTTGCGTCGACGAACGTACAAAAAGATCATTATATATGTGAATGCTGCCTCAGCTCTCCGCTGCAGGAACGCGTAGCAATAGTGAGAGCTTGTTGTATGGATACTCGTCTCCACGAATGGCGTCTCGCTGCATAGTTATTTATCGAACTGTGAAGGTAATTTCCCCTCAAAACGCTTTTCGCATTACTGAAAGCCTTCGCTCGACTTCCTTTGCTGCTTGCTTTGCTTACTGCGTCGCATTTACGCACTAACATCCGCTTACGTGTCTTTAACAGGTATCACAGGGAAGTTCTTATGTCAACGGAGTATTTCGAGAAGACATACTAAATGCGGAAGTTGCTATAAATGTGTAGCCTCACATCAACGCTTCTCAGTGACAAGCGAAGCGCGTCCAATTCAAAGGAATTCAAAAACAAGAAAATATTTTGTTTTTAGAAACGTAGCAGTCTGTAATCTTTTTTTCAGTTTACAAATGTAAACTTGTAATTCAGCTTACCTAAGTAAATATCCCCTTTTGCATTTCTTGCCTAAGCTCCTATATCTATGCCTATGTGTTCTAACGGTATCATTGCAATTATTTCGTTCACGTTTCTGTGACATGATAGTTCGCTTATTCGTAAGTTTCAAGGCGTTTTATAATCTCACTGCGCTTTCTTTTCAGAGGCCATACTCAGGTTATTTTCTTGTCGTGAGAACTATACACAGGTCAAGAAACAAATGAAAGGGGTCGCTATCCTATAATCTAATATTTTGGATTGTCTTTATGCATCTATATACGCAATAGCGAGTTAATAGGCCCGGTTTACAATACAACACAGCTTCTCTCAATTCTGCCTTAAAGTGAAATCTGCCATGTGATTCATATTGATGTGCTTGTATAATTCAGGTGAAGGTCCGTATTATAAAAGTGCCTCCAGAAATATGTCACAGAATGCACGACGTGGCACGAAAGCCAAGGGCGATGAAGCTAGAGCCAAAACGATGCTATGATGAAGGGGTAGAGGACGCCATATTATGTCAGAGAATTTAAAACTTTACAGTCGATATGCATATATAATAATATGCCCTGAACAGTTAGGCCAATTTTGTCGTCTTATCAGAGCATCTTTATACCTCTGCTGTCGTTATATTCTGTACAAAACTAAAAAAGAAATAAATATCGGAGAATTCATGAGCATCTCCTTTAGGAATTCAATGCGGAAGAGCTTAACTCCAATGGGTTTGAAGACGATGGATAGCAGTAGTGCATGTCTTTGAGTCTAAAGGCGGCTCCTGTTTAAATATGGGCCTCCAAGCACGCACCCAAAGACCGAGGTCTGGGACGGCGTCTAGAAACACTGAATTTATTGCATTTCCTTTTGTTTAAGATGGCGACCTGACCACCTCCTCGCTCGTCAAATCGCGCTTCCTTTTCGGTCATCTTCCTCTGATGCCTCGGTAAGAAGAGCGTCGATAAAGATTTAACACACTCCCGGCAGCAAAATGTCAGCTGTTGATCTGCAAGAGTACAAGGTTTAGTATTTCTCGCGTAGTGACAAATCCGTCGCCAAACTTGACCATGCAGACGCCTTGTTTTGGTAAACATTGTACTTATTTCGGGGCGCCTCATGTAGCTTCCAGTTATGTAATACGAGTATATGGCCACCATCAAGCTCAAGAAGATGTACGGAAGCAAATATGGCATCAAGACTATTGGCGCCATGGTTATGGCGCTGAGTAGTCTTTGGGTTGTAGGAGTATAAGGAGTGATCCTTGCTCTTTTCTTGTACTCCTGGTACATGGCAGCAGGCTGCTCACAATCACTCTCATGCGCATAACCGGCTGCACCTCGCTGGACATCCAATACAGCTCGCTGCTAGATTTCTGCATCGTGAGAAATGCTTGAAACGGCAACTTACTCTAGTGATATGACCATCCGCGTATAGTAGCGAATGAGTTCGATAATCTCAGCTTCCATCTGGTTCTCAGTGCCGACATCGGTGTTGTGGAGCGGTGCGATTATGTGTACAAGTTCGGCTGGCAATGTCTAGCCTTCTATTATCAGGTGAATTTTGAAGACTCTCTTGCCAGCTAAGGCCAAGGGACTTAATGGCTGCTGTAGTTCGTTGCCGAGTTTGGTTCCAACGCTCTCCTGGTTGGCCGCAGAATCAAAGAAACGCTTGGCGTAAGGGTGCATATTCTCAATAGAGTGTCGGCAGGCAAGAAACCTGGCAGGGATGTTATCTTCATTGTGGGTGTTGCACAAGGATAGAAGGAACTTAAACTTCTCGGAGAAGAACGCCGCCACGAAAGTCCAGAAGAGGTTACGGAGGTAGTCGAAGATCGTACGTGCGTCGTTCTCCCCTATCACTGTGTAAAGTCGCTGAAGCATCTCGGAAGGCCTGACGATCAGCTTGGAGATGCGAAAGTCTTTTCTATGACGCAGGAGAGCGGCAATGTACTGGTCCAGCTTCAGAAAGAGTGGTATTTTTTCCAGGCATTCAGAAGAGGTATGGTCTTTGTCTGCTGTTCGTGAGCCCGCACGATTCCCAAGAAGGATTTCTCCGGCTTGCACTCGGCGTTGTACATGTTCTGAGCATGCTTGTGCACGTCCTTCTCATGCTTCAGTAGATCCTGAGCTTGAGCCACTACTCTTGTGTAGCCTTCATTGGAAGGCCGCTCCCAGGACAAGTAGCATCCTTTCGGCAGCGTAGCTGCTGGCATGACCTGCACTAGTGGCTTGTTGGGCGCCAGAGTTCTTACTAAGGAAAAAACCCGCAATTCCTTGTCTAGGTATCCCAGTAGGCTAGTCAGGTTCTCCTCATGGCTGGTCTCCAGCAGGCATATGTCACGCATGGCACCCTGCAAGTTCTCTCGATTGTTCTTCGGAGAAATCGTTCTTTCTTTTTTATGTCGAGCTGCGGCCTAAAGGTATGATTGAAGTAGCGGTGTAGATTGACCACCGTGGTGGCCAGAATGAGGTGGCGGTAAGACCGCGTGTCAAATGGATACTCCCTTCCCCTCTATTTGTGTCCACATGCGCTGTCATGAAGCTCGGCGCAGGGATTCACAGGGTTCTGCTCCCAGTTTTTTGGGCAGAGTCCCACCCAGCGGCAGTCCCGGTGCCTGCTTAGATGGTCTTCTGTGGCCGTCTCATTGACTGCTAGAACGTGGTCTAGGAATATCGTGGCAATGGAAGAGGTTCAGAAGAAGGCATTTTGAAGTGCTCTGGCTGTTTGTCTCCTTGAGTCCTTAGGGTATCCTGCGGCGCGGGTTAGTGGCCTGTTTGCGAACATTGTTCAGATTTTCAAGTTCGCAAAAGCAGCAGAGCCATTGGTATCTCTCCGTTGCGCTCATTCTGAGCACGCAAACTAACGTTTCTGATCCTGATTCCTGCGTTGTCAAGCAAGTTGTAACACCTTGAATAGTCCATCACAGCTTAGGCACCAAAGCGATGAGTGACGCCATCATGTCACATCTATGGACCGTCCCTCTCAAGACAGCCCACGTCTGGTCCGACTCAATAAGGATGCTGATCCCACTGCAGTTTTCAACGTTATGGCATAACAATTTGCCTGCAATATGTCAGCCACGCTGCTTAAATGACGGCACAAAAGAAGAATCCATGGGCGTCTCCTCGATATCTTTGCATATGTGAAGAATCACAACAGAGCGCAAAGTAATCATATCTGAAAACTGGCTCTTCAAGTGCAGCTCTACAATGCGCCGTTTTATGGCCGCTGGGTCACAGAAGTTTGCAATGATATTAAGGCCAATCTTTATCTGTCCCACGCATTTCGCTTGTAGCTGCCTTGCCAATGCTTCTGCAGTAAACGTGCCCTGACTGCCTCCATCGAAGATTCCTCGAACTAGCAAAACGTGCCGGCACTCACTGTCCAGGCACGAAAGGTTTACAGCACAATACGCAACGATCCAAGTGAGGTACATACGGTTGCGTCGGTAGTCATTCTATTCTCTCCTTGAGAGGTTTCCCTATCGCGTTCGCGTTGCACATGCTAGTGGGGTGTCGACCCCCGCATTCGGAACGTGTAATCCTGCAACGGCAGTCTCGCGCAAGGTGTCCTTTGGTCGTGCAACAAAAGCATCGCATGCTCTGTGGCAGGAGCTTCTTCTTGTCTTGAAGCAGCAGGTCAGGACAGCATAAACAAGTCAAATGGTTGCCTGATTGGCAAAAAACACAGGCCTCATCGATCTTTGAAGATTGGGAATGAAGAAATAACCACGTCGGTTGACGTGCTAGCGCTGCCTTACGTTGGTTGTCATGGTATTGCGTCCAGGTCTCTGATTGCATTGCCGAGTCCCTACGGGCTTTGTAGACAGTTTTCTCCAAGCTATCGACTTCAACTGCCAGAAACGCTGGCAAGCGATCTAGCTCTGATCCAGCTGCTGTGGGATCGTGGACTTCAGCTTCCGCACCAAATGCTAGTGGACGGTGGTACTGGATGATGAGAGCACGCGGGAGCGTTCTTAGGAGGATGTCGAAAAGCATCGCAGAAAACGATGTCCTGCTCACGCACAAGAACTCCGACATTCTGATGTTGCTCAGTACTTGCTGGTAGAGCTTTCGGAGAGTCATGGTGTTGATTGGAGAACGTATAGTGGGCAGAGTCCTAAGTCTGGAGAAGTACTCTTGATCGCCAAACCCTTTCATAAGCATAGAAATGGCGTCCATGTAGCACGCCTCAGTTGTCGGAAGGCCCGCGATGGCTGAAGCCGCATCACCTCTAAGGAAAAGTCGCAACTAGTGAAATTTGTCTTTCACAGTGAGACCATCGTTGCGGTGAATAAGGGGGTCAAACTGCTCCAAAAAAGGCCGTCCATCGGCTCAGGTCCACAGAGAAAGGTGTTATAGTTAGTTTCGGTGCTTGACACCGCACCTTTAGGAAGAGGGAGCTATCAATCGAGCAACTGCGTCCGAAGACGAGGTCGTCGTGGACGTCAAATTACTGCGACGGCTCAGAAAGTCTGTCAGCATGCTCGTCGTGCTTTCTTCATACTCGATGGCCGTGGCCTACTCTGTTTTGATGCATGCGTCATCACCGATGCGCTCGTTGATCTTTAGCTCGTCATTATTGGCCTTCAGTCGTTCGTAGAGGCACGTCAGTTGGCTAAGCGTCGTCGAATCGGATGACAAAAGAACACTTGCCTCTTTGATAAGTCGGGTATTCTGAGCCCGTCGAGCCGTCCGCTTAGATCTCAGCCTATCCATGGGGAATCAGAACTCGAAGCTCCTTGTAAGGTCCAGGTAAGACTTTCGGGTTTCGGTACCACAAAGTTTATAAAGTGGCCACAAGCAAGCACCCAAAGACTGAGGTCTGGACGGGGTCTAGAAAGATTGCGTTTAATGCATTCGCTGTTGCTCAATATGGTGATCTGACCACATTATCACTCACCCGCTCGCGCTAAAGATTTGCCATCTCCTGCCATGTGTTGCAACAGTTCCCGTGCTGTCGAGGGAATTTTTCAGTGAGTGCCGCACCGCAGGTAATCAAAGCGCAAAATGTTCTACTCGCTTAACAATTACTTTCGGTATTTGTTTCCTTCTAGTAACTCTCGCAGACATTAGCGGACAGTCATAAGGCAATGCATACATTATATCCAAGTTTATTCGGAGAGAAGTAATATGGTTCTGTGTCGGAGTGGTTGCGTACTCGCAGCGCACTGCGAATAAACCGTGTTAGACTCCGCATATTTGCACAAAACGTTATTGCTTCTTGATTTTTTTCCGATTTTCATTTTGCAACCACAGGGCCCACACCGGGTTTTCTGCAAAACGGAGAGCTTAACGCTATCGAGTTAAAATCTCCCCCAAATAGACATCACTTTGGGATCACGTGCTTTTGTGACGTTACCTATCATTGCGTGATTTGTGGCATCCAGCTCGCAGGCGGGGGCGGGGGGTTACAAAACTGACGCCATGCTCAATCATCACGCAGGAATCCATGGTACTTTCGCTGTCATAGGATTCTTCTGCCATGACTAGACACGTTGAATCAAAACCGGCAAGGCATTCTTTTGTGTAGTCGTTTAGCTGGTCTGGAGTGGCAGCATTGGAAGTGCATCGGGAAATTTCGTGTTCTTAACCATCGTGCTAAGCAGACAGCCCAACGCTCTGTCCTCATCGCTGCCAGAAAAGGAATAGGATACTCTAAAGCCAAGATGCTGAACAGCAGATGGTTATCTGTAAGAGAGATCATTTGCGTCCGTAAAGGTGTCTATGAAACCTGCTTAGACGAAACATCATATCCAGGGTTTCCTTCTTGTCTTACGCGTAGCTGATTGCGGCTTTCTTCAACGTTCTGGGGCAAAGACGACCGGTCTTTCTGAATAATTCGGCATATCATAACAAATTACTGCCGCGATACTGTAGGCCGAGAAGTCGCTGGTTAGACCGATTCGCTTTTCACGTCTTAAACAGAACGTCGATAAGTCAATGCTTGGTGTCTGAAAACTATATCTTGTATTTGTGTCCGTGTATACCCAACCATTTTCATTATCAGCAGGTCTTGTATTGGTTTAGAACTGTAATTAAGCCTGATACTTGTTTCAAAGAAATTGAGCAAGACCAAGAAGGCAGTTAGTGATCTGTTTGCCTGGCTGAGGTGATTTCATGATAACATTTATCTTTGTAGCAGCTCGAAAAAATGGGTTCTACTGTGGCTTTGCTCCCAAAATAAATGATAAACTGCTAGAAATTTCACATTTCTGTTCTACTGTTATATTATGGGCTGCAGATAACAATGCTGCAGATAACCCAACCACTCCGCGCCTGCATCTATGGTCCCTCTTTCCTTCTTTGCCGCCTTTCTTTTATTCTCTGTATATTTCTGAGCTGGGAATAAAGCGTCGTCTTTTTGCTCTGCGAATCTGCCTTGTTTTCATTGCATCTCTGCCGGCCTTTAGCCGGTAGAATGCAACAGTGGCGACGAGGATTCTGCTGCAGCAAGGAAGCCAGCGATACGGTCAAACACGACAGCCAAGCTGAAGTAGGTCATCGCCAAGGACCAGCCTGGCACACAGGCTACCGGAATTTGAAGACGAAAAAGTGGCAGCCGTACCTTGTCAAGGTTCAAGCCTATTTCGAAACGAATAATCTAATAGCCGATGCTTAGAATAGAGCAATACTGGTAGCAGCTCTTGGAACAAGGGCAATAGAAAGTTTGAATGGGAAGGTAGCACCACGATAGCCTAACGACCTTACCTACAAAGAAGTTGTGGAGACGTTAAGCAGCTACTATGACCCGGTACCGAATGAAATCTCAGAAAGTTTCAAGTTCTTCCATTGTTGCCAGCAAGACGGGAAATCTGTAAATGCATTCTGGCACGCAATTTCAATTTTGGAACTCTCCTAGAAAGAATGATAAGGGATCGTATTGTGTGCGGAGTCAGATCCAAGAATCTGCAGAAGGAACTGCTAGCGAAGAAAAATCTGAACCTCGAAGAAGCCGAGGCTCTTGTCCTTTCCGCAGAGAGCGCTGAAAGGGATTCAAAACAGATGTTACTGACCAAGAGCAAGTGAGATTGCTAAAGCTTTCTAGCGAATACGAATCGCGCGCGAAGTCGCAGGGCGTGCAACAATGCAAATATTGCGGTCAGCATTGTCATATTACAAAGGCTTGCCGACTAATTAAGCGCAAATATTTTAAATGAGCACGGCCAGGGCATTATTGAGAATGTGTGTGGCAGATGAGACAAGCAGGATGCTAGCGCTAACAGCACTGATGACAGAAACCGAAGGAAGTGATAGTAGCGTGTCACAAATCTGGTCCTTGACCACCACGCCCTGTCTCATACCCCATCAGAAAATTGTTTGCATGGAATGGCATCGAAATAATGACAGACTTTGATACCGGCTCCGATGTTTGCGTCATTCCAAAAATCATACACATATTGAACTCCCATCGACCCATCGATGGCCGCAGCTGCAAAAGTCGCAAATACAACTTTCCTGCTATCGCTGAAAGTTGACACTCCTCGGTACACTGACCATGCCAGTTTCGTATGAAGGTACTACAGTATAATGCAGTCTGACGGGTTTAGACGGCAATGGGCCATGTCTTTGCGATGTGGACCTGCTGAAAAAATTAACGTATGAACGCATTCAGGTGCTGAGCATGTATTCGAAGCCTTCCGTGTCAAAGCAAGCATGGGAGGATGTGTCGATGCTGCTCTAGCAAAACTTCGACCTGTTCACTGAGGGCGCTGGTCTAATGAAAGGTCCGCCAGCCCGACTGCACATCAAGGCCGGAGCAAACCCAACGTTATTTAAGGCAAGGATAATTTCTTTTGCACTTCGTAATAAAGTGTCTAGGGAGCTTGACAGATTAGCCTCAGCTGGCATAATATCTGCAGTTCCTGCTTTTGAATGGGCAACGCACATCGTGCTAGTTTTGAAGAAGGACGGAACAGTGCGCATTTTTGGGGAGTTTAAAGTTACACTAAACCCTGTGTGCTGGGTTGAGCAGTACACCTTGCCTGTCATAGACGATTTGCAAATCTATGATGAGGAATTAGATTCACTACTTTAGACTTTCGCGATGCTTATAATCATTTTTAGCTAGACGAAGTCTCTGGGAAATTACCAGTGATAAACACACAGAAGGGGCTCTTTTGCTACAACAGGTTACCGTTTTGCATCTTCAGCTCCAGCGATATTCGATCGAAAGATTGAATCGGTGCTGCAAGGACTGAAAGAGACTTATCTAGACGATGTCAACTGCAAGCGGGTCTACAGCGTTTCTGCGAGAACGGTATCAAACTTCTTTCCGACAAGTGAAAGTTTGGGGAACAGTCAGTGATGTATCTTGGCTATCGAATTGATGCCGAAGGACTACACCCACTCTAGAATCACGCGGATGCAATCAGGCTAGCCCCTTTACCGCAAAATGTTGCCGAGTTGTGATCCTTTGTGGGATTGAATAATTTTTACAAGTTTTTGCCAAATATTTCCACTATGCTTGCACCCCCGTACAGCCTGCTTGAAAAAGGTGCAAAATTGGTTTGGAACGAAAAAGAAGACGCGGCATTTAGGAAGGCCAAGGATGCTTTGTGTTGAGCCCCACTGCTAACGTAATTAATCCGCAGCTGGAGTTGTTGGAATGCGACGCTTCACGTTACAGATTTGGTGCTGCCCTTTTCCACCGACTAAATGGCGAACACAGGACAGTTGGCTCCCGATCACACAAGCTCACCCCAGCGGAGAGAAAATACTCCCAAATTGAGCGAGAAGCTTTATCCCTGGTACTCGGTGTAACACGGTTTCGTGATTACCTTTTGGGACGTGAGTTCACGCTTGTAACAGACCACCACCTCTTGTTAGGTCTACTGACACAGGATCCTCAAACTTCTGTCATGGCTGCAGCCAAAATTCAGCGCTGGGCGCTTTTGCTAGGGGCATACAAGTGCAAGCTCATGTGTAAACCTGGCAAACAGATTCTAATTTCTGAAGCTCTAAGCCGTTTGCCTCAGTCGCTGCAGAAGCCGCAAGCTGAAACAGATCTGTCGGAAATGGTGCATATAACTGACGAATGGGACCAGCCATCGGTCTCCCAAGAAATATTCAAACGCTCGTAGCAGCTGGCGGGTTTTTGGAAGAAATATGCAGGCACGTGACTAACGGAGAGCCCTCTGTCGTAGAAGTTGACAGCAGGGAAAGGGCGGAACTCCAGAAAAGGAGACATGAGTTGCCTGTGGAGAAGGAGCTGTTGTACTGGGGGCATCGTGTGGTGATACCAAGTGCGGCGCGTGAGAAACTGTTGATGATGCTGTACGAGTCTCTTCAGGGTGCGTCTACCATGAAGACAAGGGCGAGCGCCAGGATTTGGTGGCCCTAGTTAGATCATGACATCTGTAGAATGATCTCAAATTGTTAAAGCTGTGTGCAGGCTTTGCCCATGCCACCTGCACGGAATTCCGTTAGATGGCCGATTTCGAGAGATAGGTGGTCGCGGCGGCGTGCCGACTATGCAGGGACTATTGGAAACAAGATTATGTTGATAATTGTCAATGCACACAACAATTGGATAGAAGCCATTCCAGTATCTCGAGCAACCGCTAATGCCACTGCCGATTGTATGAAGACCTTGTTTACCAGGTTTGTTTTGCCCCGCACCATAGTTACCGATAACGGTACACCCTTTACTGGGTCAGAGGTTGCTGTATTTCTACGGAAACATTGAATCGAGCATATTTGTACCCAACCTTATCATCCCCAGGGCAATGGTCTTACATAACGGGCCGTAAGAACAATCAAGGAGGGCTTGAAGAAAATTCCGGGCGTGGAGCGAACAACTGCTCTGGCGAGAATTCTTCATAACTACCGAAATTCACTACAAGCTTCAGGGTCTACTTCGTCCGAATTTCTTCTGGCATACCATTTGCGTACAAAATTAGGTATGCGTTTTCCTCCCAGGAGCTACGAAAGGCCCAAGTATCCTGAGACTGACTCCGCCAGTTGGTACTGCACGTTAAAACAGAAGCTTGGGCATGTGGTAATCCATTGTGCAGAACTGCGCGAAAAAAAAACCGACAGGGACGATGGAAGACTCGTCTTGTTGTCTGCCTTCGTTCCTGTCGGTTTTTTTCGCGCTTTTCTACATAATTGGTACTGCACCCCAGGAGACGCCGTCTATGTGCGCAACTACGGCGTAGGAGAACAGTCGACACCAAGCAAAGTGAAATCGACTAGTAGTGGTGCCCGTCTAGTCACCGTGGCTGCTGAGGACGGAGTCATTTGACGTCATGTCGACCAGATCCGAAGACGCTCATCAGACACGGACGGAAGCTGACAATTATCAAGTCCTGCCGAATCACCTCCTCCGACCTTAGGGACCCCGACAGACGAGGCTCACGACCTTCCCAAATGCCCTGTTCCTGAAATACGCGGGTCCACAAGAACCAGAAAGCCAGTCGAGCGCTATGGCTGTTAGGGGAAGGAAGTGCTGCAGATCACAATGCGGCAGGGAACCCAACCATTCCGCGCCTGCGTCGATGGTCTTTCTTTCTTCCTTTCCCTCCTTTCTTTTTGTACTCTATATATTGCGAGCTGGGAATAAAGCGTCGTCTTCTCGCTCTGCAAATCTGCCTGGTTTTCATCGCGTCACGGCCGACTTTTGGCCGGTAGAACGTAACATTATGCTTTGCCAGTCGCTGTAGCCTCTCTTAGATGGTTTCCTAGCAGTCATTTATTGCTTCGCATATGACACTGACGTCGATGATTTCGCCCGCATATTTCGTATTCCTTTTAAAACACTGTTCAAGAATGACTCAAAAATAGCAGGTGGCCTAGAAATAACGTACGCAAGCTGCTAAACTGAAAAATTCCAATGTGCGTGCCAACCGCTAACAATCGCTTGCACTCTTTAACAAGCGGCAAATGTTGACAGTGTTACGAAATATCCAGGACACAGAAGAGCCCTTCATCCACGAAGTACAGAATGCAAATCGTCCACCGTTAAGAAACGCTAATGATCCACTTTCAGAAAAGAATTAATCGCGACCTTGTAGTCACTGCATTTCCTAGTCGTGCGTGGCCTACGCGAACCCCACCAGATCCGTTGACCAGTCGGTTTTCGTGATGCTTTCAGTATTCCAGCATGCTCGAGCTATTGCTAATCTTTTGCTGCTACTCTTGCATGGAAATGGTATTAGGTGTGCTATTGAGAATACGGATTCTCCCCCTCTCCTTACAACAAAGAGTGCGTCAAAGTTGTTGACGATGCTTTGGGCACTCTTGAAAACCTCGGTATATCGCTTCTCGGTAAGGTTGCAGAGGCAGTTTTTCCCGTGTAGTTTTGATTGCGGGAAAGCTGCGTATTTTAACGCTATGGTACTATCGTAATCACTGAACCTGTATTAATTACGATCTAAACAATCTCCCCTTCCATGCTGATGTCTATGATCCTTGCCGCAATGCAAACAGGCACTTGATAACTCTTCATCCTGCCAGCCTTATGCCATCCAGTACTGCTCGTTTCATTCCCTTACCATGGCCTCGTTCGCCGCGAATGACCTCGGCGCTGGCGGTTTGCTGCTACAGGCATGCATTTCCTTCATCTATTTTACAGCTAGCTTTGTACCTTGCTTGGAAACTCAAAGGTAATCCTGCCTGTCAAAAAAAGCCTTTTCGTTTCTTCAAATACACAACTAGCTATCAATCTGTCCCTTCCCAAGTAGCACGCATTACGTGGCCTACCTACGGCCTTTAAGTGCTAGTTGTGCTTGGGCAATCACAATACGCGTGGAAAGGGCTGAGTACACATTCCCACATCTGGCCCTCAAGGGTCCCGCTTGGGGATTTTTAGGGCCGATGCAAAGAAAATTTGGGCTTTGTGTAGAAAACACCTGGGCGAATCTAATTGGGGCTGTCCACTTAAAAGCCCAATAGATCCCGCATGGGCCGCGACCTGGTTAAATACGGGTATGCCCGCATATTGCCTACATGGGACCTTTGAGGGGAACTCGAGGGAAGGTCAGACGGAAATGTGGGCTTCATGCAGAAAATTCATGGGCTGCCCCAAATGGGTCTACCCACCAAAATGCAAAAACCTAGATAATTTCCGCAAGTGCAGTAGCGGGGTGGAAAGTACTTCTTCCCGCGTCTGCCCACATTGGTCTCCTAAGGAGCACTTTAGGGCAGATCCGACGCAAGTGTGGGCCTAAAAGAAATAGAACACGGGTTAGCCTGAATGGAGCTGCCCCCTCAAAAGCCAAATAGGTGCCGCATGGTTTACGGTCGGACTAAAATGCGGGCATGCTCCCACGCTGCCCACATGGGTATTTCTTGGTGTACTTGCGGGCAAATGCAACATATTGTAACGATACGGCAAGCCGATGAAAACAGGAGAACAGAGGACAGAGAGATGGTCGATGACAGTGAGATAACGTTTAATGAAAATGTTGCGGGGCCTAGCGCGAGCGCTCCTGTCCGCGCCACTGCCCGCTTTTTCTTCCTTGATGTCGTCCGTAACATAACCCGGGGCCACCGAGCGATCGTCCCGATCGTGGACGAGAAAATGCACGATGTTGATGATTCCATGGCATGATGATGGGCGTGTCTAGATGCTTGAAAAAGAAGAGGAAGAAAGAAGAATAGAATGGCTTGTCGGCACGGTGATTCCTGATGAACCTTGGCTCAGGGCACTCTCGGGCCACACGTTGCCACGACTCGATGGCGAAGGCCAAGGCACGCACGCATGGCTTAGGCAGGGGAGAAGGTCTTGAAGTGTAGCGGTGTCTTGGGTCGTAGGGTCCTTGGTCGGCACATCAGGTCAGTGGGGTCACATTAGGTCATTCGGGTCTCTCCTTGTGTCTTATGGTCATGTGTGGCGTCTCGGGTCAGTCTCTCCTTCGTCGTGTCTTGTGGTCGGGGCGGGGGACGGGGCGGAGGAAAGGTAAGGTCCTGCTGGGTCCGTCAGGCTGGGGAACAGCCACGCGATGCTTCCTAACCTTCAGCTGACGGCGCAAGAAGTCGCAGGGCGCTGATGCTCCGGACCAGGATGGGGGGGTGATAATGAAGTACCAACGGATGTGCAGTCCAACGCGATTTGAAGCCTTTCGGGCGAATGTCGACCAACCTATATAGCGTTCGAGGCGCCTAGCGGCCTGTTTCCGAACAAGGAAAAGCACCATTTCTCATTCTCTCCTGCCGTATTCACTGTTTAAACTATAGCCATCACCCCCGCATTTCCATTGTTCGCGTTAAAGTGTAAAATTAATTATCAACTATCATCGTGTATGGTAGCAAATGTTTGGAGGAATACATCACGCCCCAAAAGATCGGTGCCTGTTTTCTAAAGCAAACAATAATGGCTTCTCCTCCAGAGGAAGTGGCGGCTACCTAAGGCTCTACAAAAACAGTAAGGGATCTAGCCTGGCAACTCTGTCGTCAAGAAAGAGGATTTTATAACTTGGTGCAGTTGTTCCATAATGTTCAAATCGCGCCGGTTTGTCCGACTATTTACAGATCTTCATAGGTTTACCTCTTCATATGTTATAGCCAAGTATGTTTAGAAATATGTCCTGCCTTTTCTCTCCAGGAACATCTTTTACGTCCACGTAGTCCTCGAAGCGGTGAAGCTATCAGTCTATAATGTAGATTCTGTCATTCTGCAAACCAATGACTATTGCGTGATTCTGCCATAATGAGGAAGTTTCACACATCTTGAAAATTCATTATACCTATCTACCTTCACCATACTGGAGGCTCTCACTAGTTTGCTCCAGCCAGCCGCTGTAGTCCGTGCAAGGGCTAGTGATGCTTTGCTATACCGCCACATTTTTGCGTGGCTTCAGACCGTCAGTGAAATTCTCACTGCAAGTGATCCGTATCTGGTTGCACCAGGAGCGGTACAGCATCGTGGCTGCTGCTTGCCGGCGGCGGTTCATTGCCCGCGCAATCTAATCGCAATAATATCGTCATCCAGATGTTCTATCTAAGCAGCAGATAGAAGCTTCGGTGGCAGCAACGCAAAAGGCCGTTTATATAAGGCTGCAACACACATTTAAAATATTGCAGTATGCCTGTCAAGGAGACGTCATCGCGGGTACACGCCTACAGGACCATGTGGGCTATACGGAACAATTAGAAAATAAAAAACAGATATCTCGTTTGCTTTGCTGCTTGCTCCAAATCCGTAGTGGCTAGCTGGCGTCAGAGTTGCCACGGCAACTCTAACGCAAGCAGTTATCATTTGAGAAAAAATTAGGGGCATATATATTGATTAAAATCTTTATCGCTAAGTAGTCTAGCCCATACACGGCAACTAGGACGCGAAGTGGTGTGTGACCATCAGGGAGGCTGCACAAATAAAGGTTACGCCACAATTTTTGAAAAGGAGGAATCTTTACCACATAATGCTTTAATTATGCCTTATGAACCTGTGCACGCCTGAGGTGCTAAAGGGGCGCGGGAGGACTGCGCCACGAAAAACTTGTGCATGTACTTTCCCTTTTATCCGCTTCTGTCACTTGGAAACTGTTTGCGTCGCACTTGTTGTGGCAGCTCTGACGCCATGCAGCATTGAAATGATGATTGTTTCTTTGTTCTTTCTCTGACACTGCCCTGTCCACTCTTCTGAACTACACTGCACAAGCCAGGTTTACCTTCTGTGATGTGTGCCGACAGGTTGCACGTGAATCCTAAATGCATCAGCCCATTTCAGTCACCACTTGTGTTTCCGAGCTTCGTGTGCCATAGAGCTTGGTCACCACCGCTACGTTAGACAATGAAGTGGGCACGGGCCCTCACCTTTAGGGACTCTCAGAAGCCATCGAAAAGCCGCGATTTATTTTGGATGGCGCAGCTCAATAAAGAACACACAGCAACCTCCTGAGAACACACACCAACCTCTCCCACACCCCTTCAAGAACATGTCATGATGCGCCTCGCTGTGCGACGCACCAAAAATATCTCAATCCATAGTTAGGCTTCTTGAATGTATGGCGTAACTGAACGACGAAGAGGTGGTAGAGCTACAATTCGTGGCGGTTAAGAGGGGTAGGAAAATTCCCTGTTCTGATAGTATATGAAAAATAATTGGTTTAAACCGTTATCACAAAATAGACTAGCACAGCATGCCAATTAAGTATTATACCACACGGAATGCTGGGTGAAGGGTCGCCTAATATATTTGGTAAGAAACAGGAATAATCTTCGCCACATGAAGGTGCAATAATGATGTCTAGCTACTGCAGGGCGTGCCAGATATGCCAAAGTATTGAGGGAAGGAGTGAGCGAGATGATAAGGTTATGCATGTGCGCGGCATCACAGTTGCCGTAGCGATTTCACGGTCAGCCTTTGTAAACTGACAGGAAAAGCAAGAGGGAAGATGAGCAGAAGTTGTTAGTGTCAAATATCCCACACCTTTTGAGCCTGCGGCGCGCTATGCAATCACAAGACATTCCTATTGCACGTCTATGTGGCACAACTGTTTCCCTTTTCTTGAGTATATTTTGACACGACGGTGCAAAGATTTCCGGAGGTGGCACCATTTCGTTGCCAAATTTATTTGAATCTACTTATTTAGTTAGAAATATAATTTACCCTATGCATGTGCTCACAGATGTATACCCTAATCACCTCACTACTCCATGTGACCTAGCGCAGGGGTCATATTGAGAAGAAGCGTAGAACGGGCACTGTAAGAGAAGCAGGAAGCGGGCAGAGAGCACCATTTTTCCTGTCTTGTGGTGGAGGAGGATATGCGTAGCGATCGGCATCATGGCGGGAGAGGGCTCTCGGCTTTGTAAACCTAGCTGGTCCTAACTACCCAGAATTTTTTCATATATGTATCTAACATAGTTAGAAGCTAAATACTGTAATGATTGTTTTAAAAAGAAACGGCATTTAAATTGCCGTTTGTCAGAAAATATTGACGCTCCATTTGAACAAAAGGTTTACTAGCATGACTTTGCGGGTGATATTAACGTGCCCAGATTGGTCACTGCTTGAGCGAATTTTTTGAGGACGTTAAGTGACAAACTGGTAACATAATATTCCTTTGCCATGTGAGGATTATGTGCAGGCAAGTGAACGTCACTTACGTGCCGAATTAACCACACTACTTCAATGCTACGCTGACATTTTAGAACGCTTTTTAACAACGTTGGTCTTTATCTACCGTTATCAATCGCTACAAAAATACGCTAGTTCATGACTGTACTTTAAGGAATATAAGTGAGACATTACAGGCTGAAATTGATGGATTAGTGACTTAGTGATCAGCCAGTGGAAAGCATAAAGACGAATAAGTTATCCAACAGAAGATAGCATTTTGGCGGGTTAGTTAGTGCATACTAGTGGTAAAAGAAAAACAGCGCGAAAATCTGGTCTCGTCTTCACTTTCGCGCCGTTTTTCATTGACCTCTATCGAACACAAACCGCTATTAAGAATTTTTCTACTGACCCAGATGGCGGGAATGCGGTGCTTTGCAGCAACACGCAAGTACAATGAGAAAAAATGGGCATTCCAACTTAGTGAGATATACATCAAAAAGTAACTTTTGCTGTGAAGTGCAATACTCTTTGACCCACATTAAGAGTAGAGTCGTGAGCTTTATGAGAAGGAATTCGCGAGTGCGTGCCAGCTCCCCTTGTCCAGAACTACTGGGTAAGCGTGACGCCGGCATTACAAATGAGGTACAGAGAGCGATACTGTTCTGTCAACTGGCCGCATCCCATACAGTACCAGAAACCTTTGCATCGATAGATAAAGATAACTGCTGCGCCATGCTGCTGGTAAATTACGTCTTCGTTTACTTCCCCCAAAATCAGGAAAAGGACTGAACAAAAATATACCAAATCTGTGAACATAAAACTAAACGAATACGAGGAGTCTTTGCTTGGTAGTATTTGTTTCAGCCTTTGTCGCCTGCTGCTTTGAAAGCGTTCGTTACCCTGCTACACTAGTAGTCGTCTTGTAACGGTGCGGCAACCCCACGGGCATCTTGAAAAGAGAAGTGTGGTAAATCTGATTAGTACCCAAAAAGCTAGCGTTCTGCAGGCCGCACCGTTCGAAGTCGACTGCTAGTGTGGCAGTGAAACGGAAGCTTTCAAAGTTGCAGGTGAGAAAAGCCAAACAGATAAAAACATCGAACGCTTTCTTGTAGTGGTTTCTTTTCATCTTCATATTTTCTTGATTATTCTGAAGCTTCAAATAAACGTTCTTTCTTAAGAGAAGCCAATGATAACCTTTATAGCTACCAATGCAAAAGTTTTAGTAGTGTATTTATTTATTTGTTATTTATTTTAGATACTGTCAATCCCCATTGGGATTTTTACAGGATGCGCATATAATTGAACAATTACTACAATAATGGCGATACAAAGGTTACAAATACATGAATATAGAAAAACAGTTAGCATGGGATAAACAATGTCATACACGGCATATCTAGGTAATAATGCAGTTAAACAAGATAAATAATGTAGTAATGCAATAGCTTTCATTTAGAGTATTGTAATTGGTCTGTTATATTTGGTTCGAAATGGTTAACGTGTTATGTAGTAGTTCTTCTAGAAGGGTTACAAATTTCGGCAATGATGTGCTGTTAGTGATGCGGGGATCCAAACCGTTCCATTCGGTAGTTGCACGTGGAAAAAAATGAATATCTAAAACACTCCGTACGAAAAGAATATTCTTTGAGAGTTTGTGGGTGTCTATGGCGGGAAGGTCTGCATTTATCTAAGGATATATACAACGAGCTATCTATGTTTAGTGCATTGTGTAATAACTGGTGGAGTAATTTTAGTCGTGCAAGTTTGGCGCGGTTTTGTAAAGTAAGAATAGAGGCTTTTTTAAGCAATTGGGATGGCGAATCAGTGATCCTATGTTTGTTAAATATAAATCTAACTGCCTTTCGCTGTACTCCTTCGATTTTGTTAATAAGCTGCTGTGTATAAGGGAACCAAATTGTGTTGCCGTATTCGAGAACTGGTCGTATAAATGTATTATATGCTAATAGTTTAGTTTCTGATTGTGCTTCACGAAGTCGTCTTTTCAACAAGAACAACCGTTTCAAAGCAGAAGATACAATGCTGTTAATATGGGCTTCCCATCTTAGGTCATGTGAGAGGATTAAACCTAGATACTTATTTTGATTAACTCTTGTCAGTGGTATGTTATTTATGCTGTACGTGAAGTCGGACATTTGTTTTTTACGTGTTACAGTTAAGAAGGCGGCATGCAGCTAGCAGATAGAACTGCACCGCTCTCACCACTTCACTTCCTACGCCGCTTTCGCGCTTCGCTCTTATTTCTGTGTGAGGCTACCACCCCGTGCGTTCACATGTTACCTTTCATAAAGTTCAAGAGTGTACATGCTCTGCACTTGCGTAGCTTGATCTGCTGGTTGAAAATGCGTGAAGTTGTAAAATTCACGCGCACCATTGTAGCTCGCCAAGCTCAAAATACATACTCTAAATGCGATATCTCATACATAGCACGATCAGTAGACGCCTGGTTCGAAGGATATTAAGAAGGAAGCTATCGAAAATGCACAGCAAACTTCTGAACAATGTCTTAGAAAAGGGAAGTCCGAGCCTAAAGTCGAAGCGTTAATATTACCATCATAAAAGTTTAGCTACAATCTGGGATCTACTATTTTTGTCCGCATACAAACAAGGTTCATGAACCCGCAAAAAATTTGATTTCCCAGTCAGATGACTTCAGTATTCCAATTAACGCCGGTGATATTTGTGTGTATTATATGAGGATCAGTATACAAGTCTCGTACGGAGCTAAAACGATTCCTTGAGCTGCTACACTACGCAATTATTAAATTATATGCTAAACGAAGTATATATAACCTTTTTACGAATGCGTAAGAGGCGCTACTTGCGGCACAAGGTTGTTAAGATGCAGAAAAAGAAAATTTCTCCACGCTAGAGAGCGACGAGCCTGCCAAGCAGAGCGCCTCTGCGTTATCAGCCTCGTCGTGAGTTGCAAACCCCTGAAAAGATTGTTAGAACAAATTTGAATTTGTCTCTCATGGTGACTTATAAAGCGCTCAATGTGATTTATGCATTGTTCAATACTTAAAGGCAAACTACGTGCTAGCATTCAACAGCTCCGGTTGTTTAGCTGTTTCCTAGGGTCAAGCCGAAGCAGGCAGTTTGCATGTGTCTTCAGTGAGTCTGCCACTTAACAATCTGTGAACCCATGCTTACATAAAGGTAAAGAATTTGTGAAAGCTTCCTGCTGAAGACTGTTTTCATAATTTGTTACCTTAATATCTTCATCATACATCACTGATTGCAGGAAACGGTTAAGTGTGAACGAGTGCTCTTATGTTTGTAGATATTTGTAGATATTTAGTTCCCAATGTTAGCAACAAAGGTAGCCTGCAACCACTATTCAGATTTTTTTCTTTCGCATAACACCGCTCGTCAAATAAAGTAGCCATCAATATTTTTTGTTGTATTGTTACAAGCAATTTTCATTAGCGTTAGCGAGCACCTAGATACACGCACCGAGCAGCTACTTTGATAATCATAAGCAGTGTTCTCACCTATAAGGACGTAAATATTCATTCTGTCCTTTGGTGGGGCTGTCTTATTAATATATTTTCCCATAAATTTCCACGAATACCTAATGGAACAAAAATTAAAACATTAGGAAGGCATAATATTATATTGTATGGTGATTAATGGAGGTAAGGGAACAATATTTTTAAAACTTATGTCTCTGCTCGTGATATTCGTTTTCGAAGTAAGGTGGTTATTCTTGAAAGAAGCATTCATTTTTTGAAATGTTTTTATGTTTTTGTTATATTAAGCCTTAATTTCTTGGATAATAAAAAAAGGGAAATGCGCTGAAATATTGTATTTGAACTTATATGCAAAGTGTTAAGCGTTTTGAACACAAGCATGTTTCTAAATAAAAATGGACTCCCAAGCGTCAGAGCCGGAAAACTGCAAACATTAAAAACGTGCTTTTGCCAGGTGTCTGTTCAAGCCTTCGAACAATGAAAGTAGTAATTAATATACAACAGAAATGGATGGTTTTAAATATAAGATGCCACCAATAGGCGCTCGGTTTTCTGCTTGTAAAGCGCGGCAAGATAAATATTGCCGCACAATTGTTGGTTCTATTAAAGGGGCACTGCAACTGTTGTCCGCTATGCTTTAGATGAATTATTTACGTCAGGGGATATTCAATAAATACAAATTGCAGGAATAAGTGCACTAGAACCACAGTTATTAAGGACGAATGTTCAAACTACAAGCAAATCAAAAAATTTACCTTGAACTGAATTGTCCAGACTTTCCTATTTCACTCATCCAATGACGAAATGCAACGAACTTAAAGAAACAGCCTACATGAGCGCGTCAGTATGGAAAAGCGGAACATGGTTTCTGATGATTTCCTGTTCGCTGTAACTGGTTTTTGCTAACATGGGAGAGCACTCTTTGCAGAGTAAATATGAAGAGGAACAAAAGACCAAGTAGAAGACAGGGGAAGGAGTAGTTCCTTTGTCAAATTGGACTGCCAACTATTGTGCTTTTCTCATGAATCCGCTTCTTGAATGAACCTTTCTCTCTATGCACACGCATCCTACGATAGAATGTAGCGAATGTTGTGGTCATACCAGTCTACCTGGCTAACCTTGGCATGTTTTGATTGCATAACCGCCGAATCGTGAAAGCCTGATGAAAAATAGTTATCAACGCCTCTTTTAGTGCTTTTTGTGCCACTTGTTTTGCGGTACCTTTGTGTAATGTTAACATGTTGAATGCATTAACTTTTATTTCAATACAAGTAATATAAGTTTTTTCTAGTGGACATAATATATAGGCATTTGGTGTTCATTCAGTCGAGAAATGCACGCCAGTGACTTCATATCTGCTTCAAAGATCCACCACTTTATGCCGACACTGACAGTACCATATGCTTGGTTCTCGATCAAATTAGGATAGAACATAAGCAAATATACGTGTCACGATAGGTGGTATTAGCATCGCCACCATTAAATACGTGCAACAAAGAAGTGAAACAGTCCACTGATGTTATGTTGCAGTGCCCCTTTAAGCTCCAGTGGCACTATTCACGATGTTCGAGCTTGAATAAACTCGGGATCTCCCCAAGCTCTGGCGAAACTTTCAGATTGCGAACTATTGCAATCAAGACACGCAGGGGAGGTCTCTAACGCATTCGACTTTCACTGGCTTATTTAAAGTTACTTTTGTGTTATCGCCACTTGCGCATCGTTGAAGACGCTTTTCCTGTACAGCTTACAAAGTATGACTGACGTGATCGCTCGTTGGGCCATTCTTTCACTAATTTCATGTCTTAAATTTAACATTTATACTGCGTTTTTAATACCTGCTTTACGTTACTTTACAGTCTTTTAATGCTGTGCAAGGCGAGCACCGATTGCGCTTTAGCACTACTTGAAATTTTTTACGTTGTGCTTTGCCCCCGAGAGAATGCAGCCACGTCATCTGGAGGGGCGTCTATATACGCTATAACTTTAAGTGGGACGGAGCATCCTTTCCCCACCTGGCCGGACAGGCTGCGTGCCTGAATGTAATGAAGTGATGGCCTTTGAAGTTAAATTGCTCAGTTATATGCGAACCACCCTGCCCAAGCGATTGCGGCGAGGGTGGAGAAACGGTGAATACTTCCCCGCTTCTAAGCGTCCATGGCAAGCAGAACCAGTTAAAGTGTTTACCCCTCTTTTAGCTGTTTTTCTATCTCACACTGACAATCTTGTAACTTCATTGACCATGTCAGCCTTCCAATTCGAATAAAGCTTTACTCCAGTGCAGTGCATACGCAGTGGACACATCTCATTTTGACTTATGAAAACATACTTGGGCGGTAGCCTAAGAACTGTGCTAGACGATTGTGCACAAAATTCGGGATAAGCGCATCGGTGACTTCATTTCAAATATGAATGACAGCGCGTCGGCGGAGTCTAATCACGTACATGTTTAAATGCAGCACATTACAGGAACAGTCGTTACGTAGACAGCTTGCTGAGTCTTTTTGATCGATGGGTCAAAATGTCGGGTATTGACAAAACATACAGTAAATTGCTAAACTTGTTGCTGGCTTCATGGTGAATGAGCACCTCTTATAGATGTTTTTTAATTAAAACGAATGAAAGACTCTGGATAAAAGGGCTGATACTGCAGAAGGTTTCGTTGAGAGCCGGTGAGGAACTCGCCTTCTTTCAAGCAATTTTTCTAGGTGGGTATCCAGACATCTAAGGACTTTCCATCGAATTGACAGTCAGCCAGATGCCTCATTTAAATCCGGCTCTGGGGAGAGGGCTGCCGAGTTTAGCTCCAGCCAAAAACAGTTTTATTGCCTTGTATTCTCGAAAAGCAGGGTATTATGCAATTTGCTGCCCAAGAAAGCACGAAAAGAAGCAATCGTAGTTTTGTGTTCAGACAGAAAGTGCCTGTTATGGTGTCCACAAGAGCCTGTGGCATTGAAGCCGCTAAGGATAAAACGTTGGTTGGACTCTTCCGTCAAAGGCCTGCAGATGCAAAACACATGCCTGTCCTAGAGGGAGCGCTTCAATGCCTGCACATATTTTACAGTACACGGGGCCAATGTGGTTTCTTGTGCGGAGCACCCTAGTCCCTGACACAGCTTCCATCGGCTCAATATGTATGGTGTTTCTTACTTATTGGACCACTCTGCGGCATCCAACCAAACCAATATGTCGTCATCCTTTCCAAAAGCCTAACAACGAAAAATTATAGAAACACATGGATTGAAAAGGCGGTGTTACATTGGCTAAAGCTCCAACAATCGCTGCTTTCACTACATGCTATATATTAGACTATCTTATCCGGCTGTCCCGCTTAGTCCAACCCAAAGCGGGAAAACGGGGATTAGACCCTGCTCGGCTGCTGCGACCTGAAAGCCGAGCGGGGCTTAGTAGCGCGAGCCCGAGCAGCGACGGATGCCACTGGCGTATGATCGAACTAGGGATCTCCACCTAGTGTTTGTGAGGGCCAGCCCCCTCAATGCCAACTCGTACGTTATTTCCTGTAGTTGTATGTGTATATAAATGTTTTCTACTACCACTATTATATCCTAGGTTAAAGTCACGCTTATTCCCCCACATTCTTTCCTACTGAGTCGCATTGCATAAATATGCACGTTTTGTTTTGTGCTCTTGCTTGGAGGATATATTTTCTACTCGAAGAGGTTAGAGATGCTCGTTGCTTTTGCATCGACAGAAATGAAGCAAAATTCAACGTGAAGCAGCG
Source organism: Amblyomma maculatum (assembly GCA_023969395.1). Taxonomy (NCBI): domain Eukaryota; kingdom Metazoa; phylum Arthropoda; class Arachnida; order Ixodida; family Ixodidae; genus Amblyomma; species Amblyomma maculatum. Next base: position 18,608 of record JAJIZL010056627.1, on the reverse strand, counting down.
GCCGGAAGTTCTCTCGACAAAAAGCAGCAAACCTAATTTCCACAGCAGCGCTTCCGACAGTATGTCTGTTAACAAGTTCTTGTGAGGACATTATATGCCACTTGACCGCTTGCAAGCTGGGGCTTACTGGTTCCAGTGGCGGTATAAAGCGTTCAGGTAATGGAATTCGCCTCATGCTATGCATGTCATCATACCTTGCTTGCATTGCAAACTACTAACCCATGATTGCTTAAGTAAACCAATTTTATTATTCTTCACATCTTTTATTATTTTCTTCTTCTTATTGTTATTTTATTTATTTTACTTATTCGAGTGTAGGGTAAAGGCTCGAAGAATGCGCTGCAGGCGCACTGTTTGACTTGCAGTGTGAAGAGCCAGATGACGGGAAAATGAAGTGACAGGTCCTCTACACGTCCGAAATGGGTGTTATAGGAGGCTTCTAGCGAGTGTGTACACACATAGTGATTTAGTTATTATATTTGTGTCGTAGATCCTAAATTGTTACCGGGAAGCAGCACTGGCACATTCCATTTTCAGTCTGCCGCGTTTGAAACATGTAAGTGGCAGGCGCACTTAGCGTTTATACGGCATTGTTTCGCTATTTATAATCTGCTGCTTTCGATATTTTGTCTTGTGTTCACTGACTGCCATCACGCACATTCAGGTCAAACGTGCGCAACCACAAAACTCGCTTCCATTTGCGACCGGTTTTAACGGCTCCCATCTCTGGTTTCACGTTCATTAAGTTTCCTGCTCGCCGACTCAATGCTCTTCTGTATTTTTCCTCATACCTACTCTATGGTGTGCAGCTTTAAGCAAACACATAACGTTGAATGACGTTATTCATTTATGCAGAGCCCGCTTTAGCCAAGGTGAGCATACCTGCCTCCATGGTTTAATCATCTGAATCAGCATTCAATGGTTCCTGAGAGTTCAATTCCGAAGTTTGCTATCAACTCAGAGTAGTGACCAGAGTTAAGCTCTCCTGAAAAATCGGCCAGGCTATGTGGCCTAAAGGCTTCACAGATCGCGCCAATAAACCGGTAGCTATCTATTTTGCCAGCAAACTACTACCTGGCGAAGGCATGCTTGTAATATTTAACCAAAACCGGCGACGCAAATAAACCTATGCAGTTTTGCTTGTACTAAAGATCTCATCCAACCAGGCCTCCCTTGAAGTTTGTGTGCCGCTAAATGCCAAATAATGGACATAATTTTGGTATATTTAGCTCGCAGCTTCCACGGCTAGGCACACGTTAGTCGGAGCTCTAGCGAGAAGCGAGAGAATGCAACCACAAAACTCGGCCAGTTTGACAGAGGCTGCGAACTCAAACTTCAGAGAGGAAGGTGCGATCTGAATAAGCCTTCGAAGATATTTGAATTCATAGTCATACATGTTATCCCTAGGACACACAGAAGCGTCCTTGCGTGTAAGTAAGCACAAAATAATATTTGGAACTTGTCTTTCAGATATCGTTTCGGATTGCGCGGTTTAACGTCCCAAAGTGACTAAGGCTGTGAGAGATGCCATAGTAGAGGACTCCGGAAAGTTTAACGTCCTGGGCTTCATCAATGCTCAGAGACATCGCACAGCACACGGACACCCGCATCCCGCATCCTTGGGCACTGAAGTGAAGCGCCCTAACCACTGCACACCTACGGCAGGTTCATTCAAATAATATAGTTGCTTACGAGTTTAAGGTAAATCAATTAATACTTTCGCATGTGTAGCTGTCGTTATCATAAGCTAAGCCATGAAAAACGTTTTGAAGCTTTCAGGTCAATAAATCTAGCGCTGTAAATACCAAGTGCATAAATGTACTTGCTACCGCACGAATTAATATTTCATAGCACACTTGTCATAAGCAGGGGCGACCCATATCCCAATATAGGCCGGTATATCCTGCAATGAAGCAATCCCCAGCAACAAGATAGTGGTTCTCTATGAGCAAAAATAAATATATCACTTCTTAAAAAGTTGAACTCGAACAAGCAATTTTTGCTGACGCGTGCTATTCTCAAATTTTAAAGAGTGCGTGGTCTGAGGTAACATTATTGTGCTCAATCAATTCAGTCCCGTCAGTGCTCACTACTCTTAATCGCGATCCTGAATCACAATGGAGCAGGCTGAACAAGAAGGAGACGCGCGGAGGACCACAAGGAGTGCAGTTGCACTCGGAGAGAAAAATTGCGCGTTCGTATATTTCTCGCAAACCGCCCTAGGTCAGTTTAACTGTCAGATTGGCATAGCATACAGAGGGCCCCTATAGCCCCATGTACAGCCTTAACAGCATGTGCCTGAGCGCAGTAGTGGTACGTGGGTTTGAAAAAAAGCAAGCAAAAATATCTAGTTGCGTAAATTGTGACAATTATATGAAGTGTGGCAATAAAATGCTTCGTTTCTGAGCAAATGCGTTTTTAAGGGCGGCCATATGCTCATAACATATGGTAGGAAGGAAGGAAAAGGAATCAACTTTTGCAATAAGTAGAAGAAAGACACGTGATGACAGGTTGTCCTATCTTGCCGTTTCTTTCTTCTACCTAATGCGGAAATTTATTCTTTTTGGTTATATGAACCAACTCACCCAGAAGAAAGTACTTATTGGTAGGAAGGACGGAGGAGGACCTTATTAAGATCATTCACTCAAATCGCTTGAGCAGAGAAAGTGAGAATACGTGCTTATGGACTGCTGTGACGAACACTTCATTTGCCTCTCTCATACCTTGCGTCTTTATACAGCTCTTCGGGAGTCAGTACTCAGGGTTCTATTGACCGACTTGAACTGGTCAAGCTTTCTAACCCGAGGTCAATATGTTGAATGGTTTGCAGGTGGTGTTAGTGGTTTAAAGTTTGTAATAACGCCATTGTTAGGCTCATGTTCATCGAAAAGAACAGTGGCTTTACACTTGTTGGTGTTGGAACAAAACAATTGTCAGAATGCCTCGAGCACGCCAGCGATAGCAGGTGACAGGACCTGTCAGATATATCATGGCAGGTGCTCTCTGTCATCACACTACCACAGGACATGGCGGTCATTGCAGCAAGTTAGAGCACTGAGTAACAGAATTCAAGTATCCGACATTTGGATCCCCTTTCAGGTGCCTTGAACAAGTGTTCCTAATGCTCTGTTGTGCGGCTGTTTATAACTATCACTTATATCTATGTCGGGTGCATAATTACACTGTGTGGTACCTCAGGACACTTAGGTAATTTCCAGGTGCAGAGCAATGCACGCGTAAATATATATTAGGAATCACACGTTTAGCGCACGCACGACCTCCCTTAAGGAGAGCTGTAATGTGGCCAATACAGATGTAGCCCCACAGCCTATAATGCTCCAAATGCGTTTGTAGTTTGTACCAGATTTTGAGGTATGGTATTTTGAAAAGTGAGAAAGTGCATCGATGTATCTCCTAAATAAATTATGTAGGCACAATTCCATATCAACAGACTATCATCTGGACGTTCCGTATGTAAGCGCCGCCGAGCACGCGGTTGCGCCTCTTCTAACCACAGTACATCCCCCTTTACACCTGTCGTGCAGTCGATTAGTGGAACTGAGAGCATCGTCCACACGAAAAAGAACTTTAATAGAGATCAATGGATCGCTTTTCTGTATATACCTTCGCAACATTAAATTTTATTTATAAGTTATTATTCTTGGTCTAAGCCTTATTAAGCGCTAACCGATCATATTTATTCACAGTGTCAGTTTGTCAAGCATGTCGTGAACATGTTTCACTGCAGAAATTGAGACACAAATGATTGCTGTCTTTATCTTGGTCACAGACTTTTAAAAATTCGCACCCTTTAAGTGTTGAAGTATTTCAAATTATGCATGCAGTGAACCTTCTTGATTAGCAAAGTGCGCTGGTGATGTGATACTCAGTTTTGTTTAAAGTATCATATTGTCACGTCTCGGCAGAACGCCATGGAGGGCCTAACAATAGATAGTTTTAATGGTCGACCAGAACGAGTCTTGCGTTCAAGCTTCTTTCTTTTCCAGGTTCGCGCTTGTCGTCTCAGATGTCATCTTTTGCGTCGTCTTCTATGCGTCATTTGCCCCCCTCCTCAGGAAGCATCGTCTCGATGAGTATAAAAGGAATTAGGAGGTCAAGGTCAGTCCGAGTTGTATGGCTTCATACGCCCAACGTCGACGACGTCTGCTTGTTGCTGGCACGGTTTGATGTCGACATCACGTCTGGCACCACCTCATAAGTGACGTCGGTTAAACGTCGCTGAACAATATAGGGCCCGAAGTATCGCCGCAATAGTTTTTCGGAGAGTCCACGGCGGCGAATAGGCGTCCAGACCCACACTTCGTCGCCAAGCTCGTACATGATATGTCTGTGTCTATGATTGTAACGTCGTGCATCATGCTCTTGCTGATTTTTTATCCGCACACAAGCTAGTTGTCGAGCTTCCTTTGCACGCTGAGCGATTTCCTCGGCGTCCTGTTCGAGATCGTCGGTGTCGGCATTCGGGAGCAACATTGCACCCAGCATAGTTGTTACTGGTTGCCCGTGAAGGAGGCTGGATGGTGTCATACGAGTGGTGTCTTGGCGTGCCGTATTGTACACGAAAGTGACGTAGGGAAGAATTTCGTCCCAATTTTTGTGGTTCACTTCAACGTACATTCAAAGCATGTCTGCGATGGTCTTATTAAGGCGTTCTGTCAACCCATCGGTTTGGGGGTGATAGGCTTTAGTTTTACGATGACTGATACTACGGAGGCGGAGAATGGTCTCCAAAAGTTCGGCCGTAAATGCAGTTCCTCTGTCAGTTATAATGAGTGCCGGAGCGCCATGTCTCAGGACAATGTTCTCAACGAAAAACCGAGCTGCTTCGGCGGCTCGGTTTTTCGTCGAGAACGTTGGCAGAGCTTTGATCTCCGCGTAGCGGGTTAGGTAATCCGTGGCGACAATTATACATTTATTCCCGGCTGTAGACGTCGAAAATGGTCCCAGGAGGCCCATGGCAATTTGTTTAAAAGGTGTCATTGGCACTTGAGGAGGGCGGAGTAGGCCAGCTGAGGTTACAGGGGGTGGTTTACGGCACATGCAGTCTATGCACGTACATACATACATATATTGTTTTGGCCAGTAGTATTTATGCTATACTTTAGTATAGCCGAAGTACGGGTGTAGCCTAGATGACCGGCGGTCGGGTCGTCGTGACACGCTTGCAAAAACTCACTGCGGATTCGATAAGACAACGAGTAAATGACTGTTTCCCCCATGGCGGAAGTTCTTGTAAAGTACGTTGCTGCGAATAAAGAACGAAGCCATTACTCGGGCTCAAATTTTAGGCACAACCGTAGTTCGCTTTTCTAAGAAATCAATAACAGGGAGCAATTGCTGGTCTTCTCGCTGTTGCTGGGAAAGCGTTGCGTCATCTATGACACCTAAAAACGCAGTGTCTTCATCGGTCATAGTGGAAGGTTCGATCGGCGCTCGCGAAAAGCAATCAGCCTCCGTGTGCTTCTTTCCAGATTTGTAAATACTGGAATGTCAAATTCTTGTAATTGAAGGCTCCAACGCGCGAGTGCCCCTGAAGGGTCCTTTAGGTTTATCAGCCAACAGAGAGTGATGGTCGCTAACTACTTCAAAGGGGCGAGCGTACAAATAAGGGCGGAACTTCATAACCGCCCATACCACTGCAAGGCATTCTTTTTCGGTTGCCGAGTAGCTCGCTTCTGCTTTAGATATAGCCCTGCTGGCGTAAGAACTTTCTCCACACCATCCTAGCGCTGCACCAGCACAGCACCTAAGCCCACATTGCTGGCATCCGTATGAATCAGTGTAGGGGTGGCGTCATCAAAGTGCGCCAGGACAGGTGGTGCCTGCAGACGCCTCTGCAGCTTATTAAAAGCTTGTTGCTGTTCTTCACACCAGCCAAAGACAGCGTTGTCACGAGTCAATGAAGTTAATCGCCAGGCAATTTGTGAAAAGCCAGCAGTATACCTACGGTAATAGGCGCAAAGACCCATGAAGCGCCGCAATGTCTTTTTGTCCGTAGGTGTTGGGAACTTGGCGACTGAGGAGAGCTTTTCAGGATCAGGCCGGACACCTTCTTGGCTAACGACGTGACCTAAGAACTGAAGCTCCTCGTAACCGAAGGGGCCCTTCTCTGGTTTTAGTGTGAGGCCCGAAGATCGTATGGCCTGAAACGCAGCTAGCAAACTGCGTAGATGCTTTTCAAATGTAGCCGAAAACACAATGACATCGTCAAGATACACCAGGCATGCTCTCCACTTACATCCCGAGAGCACAGTGTCCATCAGCCTCTGAAATGTTGCTGGTGCATAAACCAAACGGAAGGACCTTAAACTTATACAATCCGTCGGGAGTGAAGAATGCTGTCTTCTCCCGATCCCTCTCACCTACTTCTATCTGCCAACATCTACTTTTCAAGTACATTGATGAGACGTAAAGTGCCCATCGTAAGCTATCAAGGGAATCATCGATGCGAGGAAGAGGGTACACATTTTTTTAGTCACTTGGTTGAGCTTCCGGTAGTCTATGCAAAATCGTAAGCTGCCGTCCTTCTTTTAACAAGTACCACGGGGGAAGCCCAGGGGCTCTTTGACGGCTGAATAACGTCCTCTCTAAGCATTTCGGCCACCTGGCGCTGAATGGCTTCATGTTCTTTGAGAACTCCACGGTAAGGATTTTGTCGAATCTGGCGAATCAAGTCATCCGTGATGATTCGATGTTTTGTCAAGGTCGTTCGGCCGACGCGGATTCGGAAGCAAAGCAGTCTCGAAATTGATCTATGAGATCCAATAGGCGGTCCCGTTCTGAAGAAGACAAATTTGGACTCACATCGACGATCGTTACGGGCGTCTTGCACAGTAATCCTTCCTGTTGCAGTGAGAAGCAGTTCTGCGCACTTGGAAGGATGTCGAAAAAGGCCACAGTTGTGCCTTTCAAAATTTGCTGACGCTCGTCGCTGACGTTTGTCAGCAGCACTTCCGTCTGCCCATTGGTCAAGTTGGCTAGCCCCCGAGCTATAGATCAGTTCAGTTCAGGCGTTCAGTCGTGTCCGACTCTTCGTGACCCTATGGACCATGTCACGCCACGCTTTCCGGTCTCTCACTATCTTCTTAACATCACATAGCTTCATCTGCAATGCCTCGAGAATGCCATCTAACCATCGCGTTCGCTGCCTACCCCTTCTCCGGCGACCCTCAACCTTTCCCAACATCAAATCTTTCTCCAGCGACTCCTCTCTTCTCATCAGATGACCAAAGTAGCTGAGCTTTAACTTTAGAATTTGGCCCTCCAATGAGCAGTCAGGGTTTATGGTCGACAATATCGACTGATTTGATCTTCTGGCAGTCCAAGGAACTCTTAAGAGTCTTCGCCAGCACCACAATTCAAACGCTTCAATTCTTCGGCGGTCAGCCTTTTTCACAGTCCAACTCTCGCATCCATACATCACAACTGGAAAGACCATAGCACGGGTGATACGGATCTTGGTTGACAGACTAATGTCTCTGCTCTGCTCTGCTATAGATACACCTAGGCTTAGTACCAGGGTGACTGCCCTTTCGGCGATTCCATCGCCGGTATGCGCCACGTCGCACTTCACTTGAACAAGAGAGCATGATTGCGGAGGTAATGTCACCGTCTCCTTGGCGACGCGTAAGGGCATCAGTGGTACTTCCGCATAACCAAGGTCTCCATGATTCTTGGTGAAGGCAACGACGCTATCTCGAATGCTGATTACAGCCCCATGAAGGCGTAGAAAGTTCATGCCCAAGATGAGGTCTTTGCAACAGTCAGGGAGAATAACGAAGTTGCCAACAAACACCGCGTTTCCTATTTCTATCCGGCCAGTGCACTTCCCTGTCAGTGCCAGTAGCTGAGCCCCAGCACTTCTAATTACTGGCCCAGTCAATTCAGTTCTTACTTTACGCAGCATTTCAGCCAGTTTTAGGCTGATAATTGAAAAATCCGCCCCGGTATCCACCAGAGCATGTACCTCCAGCCCGTCAATAGAAACGACGAGGTCAGCACTAACAACTTCGTCTGGGTTGCTCGTCTCTTTCGGCATTTGCGGTGGAAGTACGGGAAGGTCGGTGCTGTCAGCTTCGTCGTCGGGGCTGCTCATCTGGTGCGGCATTTTGGGCTGTAATTATAGGCGGCATTTTCGACGGTAGTGCGGCAATGTCAAAGTTAGCAGCGGCGTCAGAAGCACAGGTTGTCGGCAGTTGCGGCGGTGGTGAGGGGTTTGACACTTTTAGACTGGTTGCAACCTCCCTTCGCGAGGTTGCGGCTGTTAGTTTCCCCGGCGAGGGCTCGGTAACCGCTGTCCGCTAATGTCAGCAATGCTGCGACGCATGGGCGAAGGATAACGCTGTAGTGATGGGGAGCAGCTGTGGCGGAAGCCCGGGGATTTGGTTTCCCTGCTGACCGGAGGGTCGTGGTTGATTTGGGCAGAGTGGTGGCGAGCAAAAGCAGGCGGAAAGGCCTGCCCCTCTTCGCGGTAGCGGCAGTACCGATACACGTGACCAGGTTGTCCGCAGTAGAAAGAGGGCTCGGCTATCATAACTGCACTACCTGTCAGTTAGGCGTGGTTGAGAGTGCCTGGGAGGCGCTCACTGAGGCCCCTGGAAGAATCGCGTCTCCTGACGGCTCGATGAGCTCTGTGGGGAGTGGTCTGGAGGCGGGCGACGAAGGACTGCGGCATAGCTCTTGGGTTCCGGCTCATGGTAAGGTGGAGGAATGTCGGCCGTGAAGCTGACCGGTTGTGGAGTGTGGTATGGTTCCGAAATAGCTGCCGCGTTGTCGACGGGGTGAGACTGGCTGCATGGTGCAGACGGTGATAAGGCATACCGAATTTCATTCCTGACAGATTTCACCAGGGCCTGTGATGACTGAGCCTTCGTAGCCGTAATTGGCTGAAGCTCCTCAAGGACACTTTCTCTAATGAGTTCTCGAAGAGTGGTCCTATCGGTTACATTCCGAGCCGCCACAGTCGTCGAAGCACGGGTCGGTTATACTAGCGGCATCGGTCTTGGAGGACTCGCTTTATAGCCGTAGCGTCCTTAATGAACTCACTCACAGTTTTAGGTGAGTTGCGTACCAAGCCGGCAAACACCTCTTCTTTGACACCATGGATGAGATGCCGTAGCTTCCTTGGCTCACTCATATCAAGGTCGGCACGGCGAAAAAGGCGAGCCATGTCTTCCGCAAACATAGCCACGCTCTCATTCGGCTTCTGGGTGCGCACTTCAAGCAGGCGCAGCGCATTGCCTCGTCGGTCAGTTGTCGCAAAAATGTCTACCAGCTGGCAGCGGAAGTCATTCCATGTGAATAAGCTGGCCTCGTGGTTTTTGAACCACGTTCTAGCATTATTCTGCGATGCAAAATAAACATTACAAAGCTTCTAATCTGCGCTCACTGGTTGATTTTGGCCACTCCCTCGAACTGGTCGAGCCAGTCCTCCACATCTTTAAACGCTTCCCCACAAAAGCGCTCTGGCACCTTGGTGTTCTGTAGTCACCGGCGTAAGGTTGGGATTTGTCATGGCTTGGGAGTACTGAGGAACTTGGGCGTTTGAAGAGTCGTTCGGCAGATGGCTGTACTCCGGCGCTAGGCCTACAAGGAGGCGGCTAGCACGATGGGCGGGCGTGTCGATGTTTGGGATCCGCTGTGGACTTATGCAGGGACTTATGGAAGGAGTCTTATGCACACCAAGCACCTCCACCAGTGTCACGTCTCGGTAGAATGCCAAGGAGGACCTAATGATAGATGGTTTGAATGGTCGACCAAAACGAGTCTTGCGTTCAAGTTTCTGTCTCTTCCAGGCTCGCTCTTCTCGTCTCAGATGTGTTCTTTTGCGTCGTCTTTTATGCATCAATATGTGACATTATATCTGAAAAAGAAGTATCTACCAAGCGAATGACACGTGCATGAATGGTGAGTCCAGGTTCATGTTGAATCATAAAGTGAGGCATATTGCCACATAGTGGTGACAAGCACAGTAGCCACGATTGGAGACACTGCCGTTGCACTTGCATGAAACATTAGTGGGCTCACTAGCGATAACTGGAGACTCGGCGGTGGCGATAACAACCACTGTTCTCGTTCGCCATCGAATTGAGTCAGGGTTCACCCGTCAGCGCCCAGATTATAGGGGTGAAGAAAGATTTCTATAACACTGCTGATGTTAACTAGCACACTCTGAAACATTGTTGAAACCCACGTGTGTGGCTGGAATCTTTCAACATAAGCATCCTCTGCAACTAAGGAAATAATAAAGCGGCGTCTCGCGACAATAAGCATGAACAATCAAAGAATACTGGAATCGATCTGCACGCTAGAATCACAGTGATGAGGCCTAATGGTGGTGGCTGTCGCAAAAGAACAAATAAAGACGAATGGTTGGTCGTATTACTCTCCCTTTAGAGAACATCGCCTCGGTGATCCAATATAAAAGACATATGTAAACAGAAACACAAGAAAGATGTAACATCCAATATACTTAAAAAGGGCTTAATATAGCTTCAGACGTATATGTACGATTTATTGCCGTGCCCGGTGGCGCTGGGATGGGTTCCTGCCATTTGGGATGACTTCGTAGTCAAGTTGTCATATGCGCCGAAGGACTTTGTATGGCTCAAAGTACAGGAGTTGGAACGTTTTTCTTAGTCCACGATTGCAAATTGACGTCCATACCCACACTTGGTCCCCTGCATTGTACTCTGCGTGGTGTCATCGTAAGTTGTATCTGCGGGCATCGGTGCGCGTTTGGTCTTGAATACAAAGCTGTGCGAGTAGTCGGGATTCATCTGCACGCTACAGGCAGGCGGCGATATCGAGGTTGTCTTTGTGTTGTGTGGCAGCATCGCGTCGAGTGTTGCCGCTGGCTCCATGCCGTACACTTGTTTGAAGACGGTCGCTCTGGTTGTCTCCTGGATGGCAGTGTTATATGCCAAGATCATGTATTGCAGGATGCTGTGCCAGGTTTTGTGTTCGGCGTCAGTGTACGTGGCGATCACGTCAGCGATGGCTTTTTTAAGACGCTCTCGAAGACCTCTGCTCTGCGGATGGTAGGCAGGTGTCCACGGGTGGCTCGTTTTACTATAGTTCAAGATTACCTCCGTGAGGTCCGCCGTGAAGGATGATTCCTAGTTCGTAATGAACACTTTGGGGGCGCCATGTCGCAGGACACTACGCTCGAACGAAGACATTGGCCGCATCTGCCACGGTTCCACAAGGCAGGGCTTCGGCATAGGAGGTAATGTAGTGAGTGACCAGCAAGATCTACTTGTTACAAGCAGATTAACTTGGAAAGTGGCTGAGGAGATCCATCTCATACTGCTGAAATGGCCTATTAAGGATAGTAGAGGGTTGTGTAGCACAGCACCTCTGATCGGCGGTGTCTTGGGTCCCGGATACTCATGGCATGAGTTGACGTAAAGGGCAATATCAGCCAGCAACTGCGGCCTGTAGTACTTCTGAATTTGCTGCATTATGCGCGAAAATCCGAGATGCTTTGCAGTGAATTCATTGTGCAACGCCCACAGAATTTCCTGCAGGCGGCTTTTAGAGGTAATAAGCTGCGCCGTACTGCTGGGTGCGAAGTTCTTCACGAGGAAATCATTGCTTAACGTGAAGGAGAATAATCGACGCGTGAAAACAACAGGAGGAGAAGCGGTCTTGCCTTCGAAGTAATAAGCCAGTTTTTGAGGTCAGGGTGTGATCGCTGCTGTTGTGATAAACTGCGCTGCTTACCAGTCATTCGGGGGAACGCCTCTCAGGGGAACGTCGACGGGGTTTCGGGATAAACAGTCTTGTCAGAATAATTGTCGCCAGACTTTTAGACTACATAAATGTCAAATTTCTAAAGACATAGGCGCCATTGTGCAAGGCGAATAGAGGGATCTTTCAAATTTGCGAGCCAGCAGAGCCCGTAATGACCACACCACTTACCACCTTGACTGATCTGCCATATAGGAAAGAGTGGAACTTCGAAGGGGCTCACATGAAAGCGAGGCACACCTTCGCAGTCGTTTAGTAATTGGTTCTGGTTTTCAGAGACATGCTGGCGCACGTGATAACTTTCTCCTGTCCGCAACTCTTTTGAATGCGAACGGTACCAAGCTCGACAGTGATTGCGTCGTTTTGAATCTGAATCTCGGCGTTTTCATCAAAGTGGCCAAATACAGAAGCGAAATGTAGGTGGCTCTTAAGTTCGCTGAAGGCTTGTGCTTGCGGGGCTTTCATTTAAAAGGTATGCCAATCTTTCTAAGCTGCGTCAACGATTCAGCTAATGCGCGAAATGTGCCTGACAACTCGGCGGCAATAAGAGCAGAACAAAAGGAATCTGCGCACAGCTTTTTTCGTCGGTAGGCAGTGTAAACGTTGCGATCGATGTTTTTTTCTTTCCGTTTTCTTGGATATGATCAATAGTAGAGTACCGTTTCCGAACCCCTGCTTGATCCTTTGCTTGATAGCAGTGTAAGGTTGTCCTGAGTCTATTAGCGATTACCTTAGTAAATACCATATACGTAACAGAGAGTGAGCTGATTAGTCTGTAACTTTTAGGGTCCTGAGCGTCCCCTTTCTTATGCATGAGGATAATGTTTGCGTTCTTCCGTGGTTATGGTACCATCGTTGACTCCAGCCACTGTGTGTACAAGGTGGCCAGTTTTTCTAGTACGATATCCCCCAGTCCTTCAACAAATCTGTAGTTACCTGTTCCTCTCCAGCTGCTTTCCCCCTTTCCATAGTTTCTATTGCCTTCTTAACCTCGTCCTTCGTCACTGGTGGAACGTCTGACTGCTTTTCCCTACCACCAATCTCATTACTCGCCTGACTACTATGGCTATTGCAAAGATCTGTATTGAACTCCTCGGCTACTTTGACAATCTTGTCCATATTCGTGATGAGTTTCCCACCTTGTCCCTTAGCGCATACATCGACTTATTGCCTAAACCCAATTTTTTCTTCACCGCTTTAAGGCGTCCCCCGTTCTTTAGAACATGGTCAATTTTCTACATGTTATATTTTCTTATATCGACCAATTTGCGCTTATTGATTAGCTTTGCTTTCTCTGCCAATTCTGTCTAGTCTGTTGGATTGGAAGCTTCCATGCTCTGGCTTTTCTTAATCAAACCTTCCGTCTTCTTAGGCAGCTTACCGGTATCCTCTATAACTATCCTACCGCCTACTTTACAGTGCACTCCGTAATGATATCTCTGAAATTATTGTTTATTGCCTCTAGGGTATGGTCGGAATCCTCGGTTAGAGCTCAATATCTATTCCGTATAAAGATCCTGAACTCTTCTGCCCCCCTTCCCCCCATCGACAATTCGTTGATGGACTTCTTACTTACTAATCTGTTGAGTTACGTCTTCAAATTTAGACTAATTGGGATCTCACCATCCTGAGGTCACTGCATCGCACTTCCCCGATTACCTCTGCATCTTGCATAATGGCGGGGTTTTAACACAGTATGAAGTCAATTTCATTTTTAGTCTTCCCGTTAGGCCTTTTCCTTGTCCATTTCCGGTTCTTCCGTTTCCTGATGAAGGTATTCATGATTCTTAAGTTATTGCGCTCTACAAACTCAACTAGTAACTCCCACCTGATATTCCTAGAACCAATGCCACAGTCGCCTACTGCCTGGTCTCCTGCCTGCTTTTTCCTTACCTTGGCATTGAAGTCGCCCATTAGTACAGTATACTGCGTCTTTACTTTTCGCATTGCCGATTCTACATATTCGTAGGAGCTTGCAACTGCCTGGTCATCACAACTACATAAAGGTGTATAGACCTGTGCAATATTCAGTTTATACCACTTATTAGGCCTAATTACGGTGCTTGCCACTCTCTCAATAATAATATAGAATTCACCTGTACTACCCGCTCTATACTTATTGACAAGAAAACCTACTCCTAGTTCTCGCCTCGCCAGTAAACCTCGATATCACAGTACATGGCCATCCTTCAGTAGAATATATGCCTCATTCGACCTCCTAACCACACTAAGCCCTATGACAGCCCATTTCATACCCTCTAGTTCCTCTTACAGCACTGCTAAACTAGCTTCACTAGCTATGGTTTTAGTGTTAAACATTGCAAGGGTCAGTCTAGCGGAGCCAGGGATTCTTAGCGCCCCCTGCTGCGTCACAGGTCTGACTGCCGCCGCGGTCAGTTGTTCCGCAGCCGCTGGTGACTGAGGGTCGGGGTTTTTTAGGTATGGGCAGGACATGTAGTGCGAAGGGAGGATAACCGATGGTCGCTTAGGATAACAAACTGGATTCTAAGGGAAGGAAAGTGTAGCAGTTGGCGGCAGAAAGTTTGGTGGGCGGATGAGGTTAAGAAGTTCGCAGGAGTCAAGCGGATGCAGCTAGCAGAACAGGGTTATTTGAAGAAATATGGGAAAGGCCTTCGCCTTGCAGTGGGTATAGTCAGGCTTATGCTGATGTCACACTACCATTTGCAAAGCGATGCATTTCCTACCTTGTAGCGTCAGGCACATGTAGCGTCAGATTACAGTTAGAAACGGGCTCTACAATGTAGCTCGTGATAGTTTTCGTTGTGCAGTGTCACATAAGAAAAGGTTCACCACCTGCAGAAAGAATGTGGTTTATCGTATTGCGCTCAAGCGTGGCTGGTGCTACTACGGGCAGATATGGAGATGTCTAATTGTGCGCCTGACGGAGCACTATGATCCTCTAGGAGGGAAGGCGAATTCTAATCTGGCGCTACATGTGCAATCCCGGTAGTGAAAATTGGAGGATGACCCGTCTGTGTGTACGCCTGATTTCAGTAATACGGCTGTAGTTTACAGCAACGGTAGACAACTCTTTCGAGAGGTGCTTGAGGCATAATACATAGCTAAGGCTAAATGGGGGATGGGATAAATATTATGCCGCCGATAACTTGTATTTAACAGCAATTAAAAACGCTAAGCGATCCTTCTATCATAATGACTTGACCAAAATCCTAAACACAACCCCAAAAAAGTTCTGGCAAATCTTAAACCCTAAAAACACGCGTTCGATTACACTCAATAATGACTCAGGCGAACCACTTAGTGATACCGAATGTGCTAACATCTTTTCAGCTGCGTTTTCTTCCGTTTTCACGAGCGAGCCTGATCTGCCCTTACCCACTCTACCTACTATCATTGCTCACACTATGCCTATCCCAAATATTTCTGTTAATGGAATACTCTGCGTAATAGATAAAATTAAACTTTCATCATCAGCAGGCACTGATGAAATAAATTCTAAACTTTTAAAGAACATTAAGCATGTTTGTGCTGTATATTTATCGCTACTGTTTGCTCAGTCTCTTTCCACAGGCACAATACCAGATGATTGGAGCAAGGGAAAGGTCGTTCCAGTACACAAATCCGGTAACAAAAACTCACCATTAAATTATCGTCCTATTTCGCTCACTAGTGTACCATGCAAAATCATGGAGCATATTATCTATTCTGAAATCATGCATTTTCTGGATACTAACAATTTCCTTCACCCTGCGCAACATGGATTTCGTAAAACCTATTCTTGCATCACACAACTCGCAGTATTCCTCCATGATATACACGCTAACCTTGATTTGAATATTCAGACAGACGCCATATTTCTAGATTTTGCTAAAGCATTCGATAAAGTTCCCCATCGACGCTTACTGCTCAAACTTTCACAACTGAACCTGCACCCTAACATCTTAAAATGGATCCAAGAATTCCTTGCGTACCGCTCGCAGACAGTTTCTATTAATAATCAGTGTTCTAATTCCGTCCCTGTAACCTGAGGTGTACCCCAGGGCTCTGTCCTAGGCCCTCTCCTCTTTTTAATATATATAAATGACTTACCAGACCTCCTCTCATGTAATATCCGTCTATTTGCTGACGACTGCGTAATCTACCGCTCAATAAATAACATCTCCGACCAAAATGCCCTTCAGGATGATCTTAACCGCGTTAAAAAATGGTGCGATGATTGGCTAATGACCCTTAACCCAAACAAATGCAAACTCATTTCGTTTCACCGTAAACATCAACCCTTTTCTTTCTCTTACAGGCTTGCTAATACTTCAATAGAGCTCATCCACTCATATAAATACCTGGGTGTCATATTGAGTCATGACTTATCTTGGCGCGAACACGTTACTAACATAATATCATATGCGAATAAAACCTTAGGATTCCTCAAGCGCCATTTACGTCATGCACCTACAGATGTAAGATTACTCGCCTACAACACACTGGTAAGACCTAAACTTGAATACGCGTCCCCCATTTGGAGCCCCCATCAAGGATACCTCATCGATGCACTTGAAGCCATCCAAAATCGCGCAGCTCGTTTCATTCACTCGCAGTATTCATACGAAGTCAGTGTATCATCCTTGAAATCGCAGTCTAACATACGAAGTCTTTCTTTCCGTCGTCGCATCGCCACCCTATCCCTTTTCCACAAATTCTACTACAGCTCACTCCGCCAAGAACCATACATCTGCGCACCTCCGCCACGCATTTCCCATCGCACCGGCCACTCACTTCAAGTCGCTCGTCCACGCGCCCGTACCGTAACCTTTTCGTCTTCCTTCTTTCCACGAGCCGCGTCAGACTGGAACGGCCTATCCCACTCCGTCGTTACCATCACCTGTCCATCATCCTTCAGTGCCAACATTGAAATGTGTTTATCACGTGAAAATCTATAAAAAAAAAAAAAAAAAGTGCAATATTTTATGATTGTCTACCCCACCCCTTATGTAATACCCCGAAAGGGGCCTTTAAGGTTAATAAATGAAATAAATGAAATAAATGAAATGAAGGCTAAGAACAAGTGTGTGGCTAAGGCATCGGTTAACCGCCCTGTGTTGTCTCTGGCCTCCGCCCTGTGTCTGCTGCGGTTTTATTTTCCTTATGTCTCACCAACTGGCCTACACATCTACCCTGCTAACTTCATTGTAAGGAATTCGCCCTATTAGAAAAGTCGTTAGTTAGGCCTTGACTTTGAATTGACTTTCGATTTTCTGCTCGGTCATCTTATTCTTAATTTCCTGCCATTTCACCGGTTGGGTTGTGCGCGTGCTTTTAGGAAGGAGTCTTCGTTGTTTTCTTTCGTTCAATAAACATTCAGTTACTAGTCCAGCCTTGTCCTGTCCTCTTCTTTCCTGGGTCTCGTCCTTTTGCTGGTTAAATTTGGAGCCCTTGAAGTTGGCGACTGGCTCGGAGACCTGCAAGCTGGTCCCTTAGGACGACAGGAATGATAGAGAGGTGTTTGCTTGAAGGGTAGGCCAGATCTCAAAGGGCCGCACGTCCGCAAGATATCACATATTGGTGGCAAGCCTAGTAGCTAAAAATGAAGACACTGGCGTTGCACTTGAATGAAACATTTTATTGGGCTAAAATGCGCCCGCAAAAAAAAGAGAATCGGCTGCGTCAATAACAACAAGCGTGCTCGTCGGTCGTCCAACTAAGAATGCAGTCTCACTCATCACTCACTAGTCCACCATGGAACGTTGTTGAAGCACACAAGGGTGGCTGGAATCTTTCGAGAGAAATTATCGAAACATCTTCTAGGGCAGAGGATATGGAAAAGCCGCGTCTCGCGACAATGAATATGAACAAACAAAGGTTACAGGAATCGATCTGCGCGGCAGAATCCCAGTGGTGAGGCCGCATGCCAGCGGCTGCCGAAAAAAAGAAATAAAGACGAATGGTTCGCGGCAATATCTTCGGAACTAGTCAGAAATGTATGAGGTGGTGGTCAAAAATATACGTTGCTATTGGCAGATCTAGGCCTCTTCTACAATAAGTGGTTATGAAAACAATTTGGACTATTTGTAGCTTGTGGAGCGTCGACGCTTTAATACCTCACTTGTTGAATAAAAATCAGTGGCTTGTGAGCACTCGCGCTGTCTTGTAAATAATTTTTGTTTCATACTGTTGGCTCTGTATAACACCTCAACGCAATATCAAAATGTCTATTTTTGGCGCAAGATGTATGAACTGCTGTGATTAAATATAGTCGACCAAAAAGTGGTGACATAAATGTTTTCATCAGTCATTATTTTTAGACGCGGATTTTGATACTTGTTTACGCAGTTAGTCATTACAGAAAGCGTATCATATAAAATGGAAAACCTAGTAAGCATACTAGCATTTACACAGAGGCAAAAACAGTTCCCGTATATAGAGCAATATGCGCGCAAAACGTTTTCAGCTGCAAGTGATCACATACCACCACTCTGCTCAATAGGTGTTACTAATTGCAATACCCTGGAACTCTACACCCTCCTTCAATGGTCTTGAGGGTACTGAATAATGAACACCATATTGCCGCGAAACCTTCAAAACAGTATTTGTTGTTTTTTGGCGGCCGCCGGCGCACAGGCTTATCACTCTGATTCTGGACCGCGTATCGGTTCCGTAATCTTTGTTTGTTAATGCTCGATGTCGCGAGTCACACCTTTATCAGTTTTGTTGTAGCACAAGATGCACCGAGATCTGTCTCGAAGGTTCCGGCCACTCGGGTGTCTTTCCACAATGTTCCAGCCCGTGCTGGTAGCTGTTTGCGACGTTATCTAGATTGTTCTGTGCAGCCTTTAAATTGAGCGTTGCCGAGTGTGACG
>JAJIZL010056624.1:0-11534 GCA_023969395.1 Amblyomma maculatum | reverse complement strand
CATGAATCCACGGCTTCGAGGCTTACTATTTTGAGCATAGCGTAGACGCACAGAGAAGTAGAGAGTGCCGGCTGTGCACGCGCATTAGCCCTACTTGGCCCCACTAATGCCACTGCGTGTGCGCCGAAGGAATCCGGTAATTCGGTTTACATGTAGGCAAGCGCTTTTCTCTTGTCACAGTGAAATGCGCCCAGCTGCCCTCTCGGCGTCACTTTGTTTATGTTACGCTGTCTGCAGTCGAAACTTCTCTCTTTCCACGCAGCGTAGTGTGGTGAACTGTCCCACCTTTGCGAAGATGTCCATACACGCTTCGTAAGTGACCAAATACAATTAGACAGACGTACAACGGCTGTTACGTTTCATTACGGTGATTACCGGTGATGACGTCTGGTTTTTGATTATCTATGAGCACATATTTGTAATGTTTATAAGCATGAAAAGCACTGAACCAAAACAGTGTACATTCTCATTTCAGCTAACGCTCGACATTCGGTTCAGCAGCGTCGAATTCCTTCGTTTCTTTTTTTTTTTTTCATCTGTACTCCGTATGCGACGTCGTCCTTTTGCAGTTGTATTTCTTGTAGCGGCTGCGAAGCTACATTCAAAACGGTGCTTTCCGAGAGGACAGCTGCACCTAAGCACACGTGTGCCACTGAAAGCTCTAGGGAACAGAGCACGCACCAACGGAGATGTGAAGGAGACAACCAGTCGATACCGCCGGCCGAAACTATTTATTTTGGTCTACTGTCCTATTCCTTTTTCGACCAATATTTGAGAGTCGCATGACGCACATAGCATCTAAACGGTGGATCATACGCGTGGTATGCCAGCTGGCGTATCGTGATGTCATGTGCGAGCATTTTGCCAGCACACCATGCAGCATAACGTGGCGATATCCGTAGCACTCGCTGTCAAACACATAATGTCTACATTTTGCGAGAAATACCACTGGACCAACTGCGCGCACGGATGAAGAACCTCGTCCAAGCAACCTGCAATCTGTCAAGGCATGTCTTAATTTTGATAAATTTGCACTTTTGTCGCCAGCCGAAAAGCAAGCCCGATACATGTAAATTTACCGGAAGATTCTGCGCATTCTGTTTGGATTTTGCTAGCCGTGTCACTTGCTATCCGAGCCTGAAGCGCCTGGCGAAATACGAATGCGTGAGGGAAAAGTACAGGGCCAGAAGCATATTCAGAAAAGCACAAAATAGCGCAAAGCCCCTCAGCGATTGGGCGTGAAGGTTAGCGGCTTAGCACTGCAGGCGAGCGTCCACTGTTCGCACACAATGCAGGGGTGCAAAGGGTGATGCGGTGACCATGCGCAGGCTCTTCGTGCGAGCGAATAGCCCCCGCATAAACCACAGTGTATGCGCGCAAAACATGTGCACGCACGTAGTGTGCGTGTCATGTCTTGTCACCTAAAAAAAGCTTTCACTCCGTGGTCCTTCCCTAATGAACTGTTTGTGTTTCCACTTTGAGTAGATGCGTCTCCTTGTGCTAGGAACCAGCGGTGTCTCGCACCACGTTCTCAATCGAGTGGTGCCTCCAGGTATCCATTCATTCCTTTCACTCCACTGACACTCCCTGCTTTCCTCTATATCATGAATTGTAGCCTCTGCATCAGGTGAGAGAGTTGTCGAAATTCTTCCTCTATGGGATGTTTGAAACCGGATCTGCTGCAGAAAGAAGTTGTTTCGACAGGCAATGAATTTTTGAAAAGTGTGACACTCGCCTCACAAACAGCAATGCAAATAGCAACAAGCAAGACACTTCACAGCACAAAAGTAGTATAGGTGGGTTGCTGAAACCTGGGAGTCAGCAGAGCAAAACCCCTTCACCATGGCAGCCAAACCTGTTTTGAGGGCAGAAGTTGGGTGCAGCGCAGAATACTTCTATGTCCAGCCTGATGTCATGCGCGAACGTGTTGAGCAGAATTCCTTCACTATTGAGAGCCTGGAGGAGGTAGGGGCAGGGGAGGTGTTATGAATGGCACTCACAAACGGAGGGGTTCTTAATCCCATAATTGCGACAAGAAGAAGAGGGGTGCAGGAAATGTACGTGGCCATTATTACCACAATAGACGTCTCCTGCACTGCACCTGTTTTGTGCCCCCAAAACAGGTTTGGCCGCCATGGTGAAGGGGTTTTTGCACTGCAGAGAAGCTGACTTCTAGGTTTCTTGACTAGCTTCAGTACTTTGAAGGAGTGTAGTCACGCGCGCCTCTTCTGGCAATTGAATGAACTCACACTTTTGCTGCTTTTACCTAGATGGCGCTAGCAGTGAAAAACCTTTAATGACCGAATACAGGTGCAAATACTAATTATCACCATGGTTTCTGCTTCTTATTTTAACTTTATTTTACAGTAATACAATATTAAAAAAAAAGCCAACTCAAACAAGGCTCACGTTGTTGAGTATGACGGCCTTCTCCATTGAATGTCGTGTACGAAAAATTGATTATATTTGAAGGCTCAGTATAATCGTGCTAATTGTATAAAGCGCAATTTGCGATCAGGGTTCACAAATAACGACTATTCTAGTTTCGCCATGCATGATTCCTAGGCTGTAGAATGAGCGGTTTTTCTGGTCAAGCTATGCGATGTGAGGCAGTATTACGGAAATCTTCAAATTGGAAAGGTAATTAAAAACGAACTAGCGAATAAATTTCGATGAAACTTCGTACACTCAACTATTATAATGTGCGCCCGAAGTGGTAAAAATTTTACTGCTGTGCACGTTGATAAAGCACAGATATTCGTGCCCAAAATAGCCAAACTTTACCATGTTTAAAAGGCTGCCGATCAAAGACTGATTAAATTAAAACTAATTACGCTTCAGGTTTCATAATATAAGTACCCATTCTATGTGTAGGCCAAAGGAAACTGTTCTAAGTGCAGCAGTTTCTTCAGCGAACTAATCCGAAGTAGGGTATATCAACGACGCTAGCGAATTTGTCATCTGCAAAACCACCTCTCATGCAGTTGATAACGTTGACACACTAAAGCAGCGCACATCATTTGACAGAGAGTATATTAAGCTTTCGAATGATGCCTACATTGTGATGTTCGAAAAAGAACAACGCGCAGAATGCTCACGCAAACATTGCCTAAAATGGCACATTCGCGCTGCCGGAGTGGGACCCCCGCCTTAACCTCATCCGCCCACCTAACTTTCTGCCGCCCCCTGCTACGCTTTCCTTCCATTGGAATCCAGTTTGTTACCCTAAGCGACCATCGGTTATCCTCTCTTCGCACTACATGTCCTGTTACGTCTATAGTCGGCTACAAATTAAAAGAAAATGCAGCAGTTGGTAACAATGGGCTATTCCTAAGATACTGCGCTGACCAACCGCAATAGTAAATACTATATTAGTAAGCAACAAGTGTCTTAATTGCTTTAATTAGATAAATTAATTAGCATAGTTTCCTAGGGCATAATATATACCTCGTAATACTCCGCAAGGCACACAGTCTTTATTTATCCAATTCGGGCGAACCTAAAGGTAGGGAGTTCGGCTCGCAACCCGAGGCTCCCAGTTGGATTCTCAACCAATTGGCCCAATTTATCTCCAGCGTAGTTAGACAACATGAAAGATGGGGATGTTGCTGTAACATCGGTGCAGCGCCATTCATTTGCTTTACGCCCTGATAAATTATAATGCTCTCAAGATTATGGTACAACGTCGTAATCAGAACGACACCGTTTTTTTTTTTTTGAATGGGACACTTAATGATTTCATGTTAAAATTTGCTAACACATCTTATAATCTGTAACACGCATGGAGTGTTCATTTCAGGCGCGTTATTCTTCACTTCCGAAGCAGCGGCATCGAAGTTGCTCTCAAGCCTTATGTGTTTCGCTGGCGAGCGCAGTAACTTCGCCAAACTTCCATTGTTGGGGTGCACCCCACACCCAGCGTCCCTAAATTGTACAGTGCGGCGTAAAAATACAATTTATTTTTTTTTTCGTACGCAGGAGAAGCCAGCTGAATAATTTCAACTAATGAACTCGCGAACTAATTCTAATGCTGACTATTTAATTACATTTATGTACGTGGTTGCAATTGGTTTGTACTTTGCCGTTTATGAAAACCATTGTGTTACGATAGAGAGTTCTAGAATAGCGGGGCCCTATCGGTTAGGGGGATAGGGTAACTGCGGGGCGACAATGCGCATGCGCGGAGTGCTGCAATAAAAGGGGTGGGGGAGGGGGAGGGGGGCAATTCCTTTGAGCATGCCCACTCGCGACCCGCTGTTACTATATTCCCCTAACCGATAGGGTACACCTACTCTAAAACACCCTAATAATTTCTAAAATGCAATTACCTTTTGACCTGTGGCCCAAAATATTTTGGTGATCTCGCAAGCCTGTCATCGAAAAGCGCGCGCTTTGTCGTGCGCTCAGAAACGCCCGGGACTGCGAATCAATTGTGACTGCGCGAATACACAAACGCCGTGGACTTGTGTGTCGCGCCCACGGCGCTAGAAAAGGCCTTTGCTCCGTGGTTTCACCCGCACTGATAAGATCACCGCTTCGTCGAGAACAAAAAAAAAAAAAAAAAAAAAAAGAGAAGAACCCCTCTCCCCCCCATCTACGAAAATCCCAACAGAAAACCCTCGATTTTTTTATCAACAAATTTTTTCACACAAAACAAAAAAAAAAAAAAAAAAAAAAAAAAAAAAAAACTGCCGTCATTCACATCATAAAAGTACATCACGTCCTTTGCCATGCAATTTGATAAGCCATCATTTTTATATTTGGCCTCACACATGTATCGACATGCAGAAACATTTTTTACTGCTAACAATACTGCTAACAACAAATATCTACAACACCGCGAAAGGCACAAGAGCCCTTGAAATTTGACTCCTAAGTGTCTCGCGTCCCTGCGCACTATAATAGAGAATTGTGCTCCTACCTTCACCCCCGCCAATTTTGGGGGTGAGAGGCACGTAAGAGCACAATTGGCTATTGTAGTGCGCGTGATCCGGATTGGACCGGTGTGCCTCTGCCTTTCGCAGTGCTAAAAACATCTTTAGAATGGTTCTTGCCAGAAAAGCTGATATTTGTTGGCTTCTTTCTCCCACAGCTGTCGCTACGGAAGGAGCAGCCAAAAACAGCGTACGCAATTGTTTTGAAGCGGTTGGTGGATGCGAACACGACGCTAGTACGCTATGAAGAGCGAGTGTTTGTATTGATGAAACGTTGTGAGCGGCCCATGACTGACAGTGATCGTGTAAAGACAAAATAATGTTCTATATATTCATGGTATATAGCAAAGAAATGTAACATCATTTCGTTGCGTTCAAACTTCTGTTCAGAGGCGGCATTTTTCAGCGTTTTATTTTATTTTTTATTTTTTTTTTTTATCAGCTTCTTTCAATGGCTTTTCCTTTCACCGATCTTTGTGGCTTGACTATATGACGGCATCACTGATAGTAATGAGCGCTTGCAGTCTGCAGCTGCAGTGTCTCAGCCGAGCATGGCTAATAGCCTGGACAAATAGTCGCCATAATATGTGGTAATAACGCTCCTAATGTCGACAAAACCAAAATTTATTGGTTTACTCTAGCTTACAGCAGTCGGAAACACTCACAGTACCAGTATCAGAAGCCACAAACAAATGTAGAGAAAATGACGGGCTCGTTATGAGATGAATACAAAGAATAATGACTTTGTTTTCGTTGATGAATCCGAAATAATAATGTAAGCATGAAGATTAGAAAGTAGAAGAAAAAACGACCACGCGCGGTCGGTGGTCGTCAGTGGGATCAGAACCGTACTTTCCGAGCCCGAGAATTCCCAGGCCGGTGCTTCACCGAGTGGGCTACGGTGACTTATTACGTATTTTACTGACGTAGGGTGCGAACGCCACCACTGGAACGAACGGCGCTAGCGTCGGCCTAGGGGAGCAAGGGGGATCACGTGACTCCTTTTGCTGCTGCTGGAGCCGACTCTCGATTGAATTTGCGCGTTTTAAACGCACATCGTCGCGTTTATTTCTGTAGTTTTGCTTGATAACGAGTGCCAGCAGTGCACTTTTTGATCTTGCTTCGTTTCTGAGGTTGCTGAAATTTAACCTGTCGCCACAATCACATATTGCTCTGTATCCGCACGTACGCGACGGAACCCGGCGCAAGCTGCCATTGCTACCCGAAAAATAAAATTACGGAATCACGGAATCACGGAAGGATTTGAACGGATTAAGAAGCGAGTGGTCATTCTCATGTGTGCAGCAGACATTTCAGCGAGCAAGGTTTCGTCCATGGAGTTTGCGCTGAACAGTTCGGTGAGCAGCGGCAGAAGGAACGACGCGCGCATTTTAATTTGCTCTTATCACTTGTGAAGCTAACGGAAGGCCTGTTGCTGGCAAAATGGAAAAGATACTGCCTTCACAGAGCGGTGCGCACCCAGAACAAGGAAGGATCGTGCTACAGGTCTCATTCTTCTGAATGGAGGCGTTGACAGGGAAATTTCACTGAAGTGAACTAAAGATCGATTCTGCAGGCACGGGCAGCAGTATATGCATAATGAGCAGGCTCGGGCAGCGTCTGCAGTGCTGATGTAATTTAAAATATCAGAGTAAGTGAATAAATGGGGAATAGAGCATTACGTATTGGTATATGCTAAGGTATGCGTCAGCAAAGCTACTATGCGCGGGGAAAACAAATATGCTCGCCCGAACCATGATTTCCAAAAGACGGTATAGTCAGTGCGCAAGAATTCGATGCGTGCGATGCACTTGTTCACACTTGTTAAAAAAATTAAACCACGTCTTCCCCACACGCTAACTTGTCTGTTCTACTATGTTCAAGGGAGGAGGTGAACGTCACCGCTTCCGCCGGTGCTATTTGAAGGCACTCAGCATTTGTCAGGCGCCTGGCAGCTCTGCTTCTTATAATTGAGATTCACCGGCAGTTTGCTGCTGAATGGTCGCGTGGAAGTTTCAGCTTCTTCCATAATGGCAATCAACACTGGCCGGTACGCGCCCTCGTACAAGTAAACTCATCGACCGGGCCCACGCTTCGGTAGCTAGCTGACTTGGTAAAGTGCTGTGTTGTTAAACGAGTGGGCCTTATACCTCAAAATAAGCTTAAACAGGCCAAAACTGAAGTGTAAATAAATATATAATAGTGTGAATGTAGCATTAGCGTGTAATTAAACTGCCTAGGAAAGGATCGCACAGCAGCAGTTCAACGCACGTTATCCCACTTATTGCGTCACGCGGGGCTACCGCCGAGAGGTGGCGCCACGGTATGTCCTCGCGCCCAATAGGTTGCGTGCAACATGAATACCCAAGAAAGTAGAAGACTGAACAGCCGTCACCATAGCTCAATCATGTCACTCAGTGCGGCAACAGCTTTTCGATCTTTCTTATTTATGTTGCGCGCAGCCTATCATTGAGAATATTCGCCAGCGCCAATCGACCAATGCGCCGGACGTGGAACAACCTGTTTTACTCAGTGTCTTACTATACCTGTTAATGTTCTATTCGCATTTTTCCTTTTCAGTTCCCTTTCCTATTTGTTACAATTCGCGTTCTCATTCTTTGTTATATTTATATTTCTTGTATTTTTAACATTGTTCTATTCATTATTTGTAATTTTTCATACTTTATCTTTATCTAATTATTTATCTTGTTATCATACCAATACCTATCACCTTCTTATCAGTAATCTTATCAGTATCTATCTAATCCGATGACCTAATATTATCACCGTTAATGTCGACCTAAATTACTATTGAGTTACGTTGTCAGTGTCATCTACCTTATCTAATAATCACATCATGACCCATGACTCATCATATCATTATCATGGCTCTAACAATGTGTACACAACGTTGCTATGACTTATTTCATTGCCCTTAACGATCCTCTGTTAATCACTTCGTTATCGTCGTTTTCATCGTCTTCATGTCATGTAAACATCCTATGAGCACACATCCTGTCTACACCAGCCATGACTCAAGGAATGCATTTGAATTAAAACGAGGGGCCTATTATGCGCTACTTACAAAGGCCACCAACAGCCACTGACACCCACGAAAGCGTAGCAGATATCCTTTGCGCCGATCAACGTGAGATAATCTAATCGGGGAGATAACTGAGCAGGAAGTAAAAGAAAAACAACCGCATGTCGCCTGTGGGATCCGAACCCACGCTCAACGAATTTCGCTTCCGAGGCTCGGCTGACTGAGCTACGGCGAAGGCTGTTCAAACTAATTCCTTAGAAAGTGGCTGCTCGCGATATTTTTCAAAGCCAGACAAATTTACCGGCACTTCTAGAAGCTGGGCGACATTTGACTCCGGCTAGGTAACGAGCACATGGTAGCAATTTTTCAGAGAATGTGATTCCGCAAAAAAGAAAAAGAAAAAAAGTGGTGAACAATTTTTGGGAGGGAATTAAGATAGGTTTTCTACAATAGGAACGCTTATTCTACTGTAACATTTGAATGCATTCCAGATAATCTACAAACCCTGCCTACTGATCAGTCTTAGTCCCAGTACGCTCGACACCGGATGAAAGGCAACGCCCAAAGGGCTCGGCAAGAGGAAGAGAAGAAATTTTTACTAGAGTAAATAGGACTTCAGCGTAGACATGGGTGATTTGTGGCCAATGAAAATAGACTTGAAAGGCTGGCGTTAGAAATGTGCAGCAGTGTAATCTGTAACAGCCCGATGATTCTGCACTGCACTGATGAAAGCTGAGTCTATGATCCTAAAATCTTGGCTTCTATCCATAATTCCGTATCAGTAATGCAAGACAGTAAACGCCAAGTGGGGTACAACGCACCTGGAACGCCGGCAGAGGGCCGCTGGCGAGCACTGGAGGAGGCGGTGGTAGACCACTCCTGCTGACGACAAAGGTCTGCTGCCCGGGCAACTCATAAGGCTGGGGAAGGCCGAACGGTGATGCATACGCCCGCGGGTGCAGAGGCGGATGAGGAGGCAGGGGTGGTGCCGACAAGAGCTCTGGTTGTACGGCGGGCTCCAGAGGACGGGGCTGCAGGTCCCTGGCCGGCACGTGGACGAACTCTTTGCGGACACTGATACCGCGCTCCGGTGCACCGGGCCGCCGAAACATGAAGCCAAACAGGAATTTCAAGAGGCGGCTGGCGATGGCGATCTTGACTCCCGCCAGGCCCATCCCCAGAGCCAACTGGCTGACCGGGAACCCCATCAGTGCGGCGGGCAGCGTCAGGTAGGAGAAGGTCCCCTCTGTCGGGCTGGGTAGTGTCACCAACAGAGACAGCAATGCCAGCATGGCCGCGAGGCGAGAAGGACTCATGCTGATGGCTGCAAAAGTGCGGATTCCAAGCACGCAATGCAGCGGCCCAGACTGTACAAGAGAGAGGAAAAAAAAAATGTATTAAGGAGTTGAGGTATCTCAACAAACAAGCGATCTAAGAAAGGCATAAAAATAAAACGAAGAAAAACCAAGTGAACTAAATGAGAAAAGAAGAAGGAAGTATGTAGAGAAAAGGAACCAAAAAGAAAGAAGGAAAGGCATTGTTTATGGGATTTAACTACCCAAAGCGACTCAGGTTCCGGAAATTTCATGACTGGGGTAGTTAACGTGCACTGACACCGCACAGCATATGGGCAACTAAGTTCCGCCTCCATCGAAAAGCGGCCTCCGTGGTAGGGCAAGAAGAAAAAGTAACGAAACAAGGAGAGAAAGAAGGAAGAAAGCAAGAAAGAAAAGGGTGGAAGACATAATTAAACAGGGTACAAAACAATAAAGCGAAATGAAGGTAAGAAATAACGAAAAAATGAATGAAGGGTGCTAGAAAGATGGGAAAAAGAGGAAAGAAAAGGCCTAATAAATAAAGAAAGGGTAGCCGCACCAAAGGATGAAAGGCGATGACCAACAATATTAGAGCCAAGAATACTCTTACTGATCCTGGCAAAATAAATTTCAATTTGATGTATTTTAAGTCGCTTTCCTTGCAGTAACTGCATGTTGATTGAGGTTCACATAATCTTCTGGGAGGTGCAGTCTCAATAAATGCTTCTTCTCTGCCTTACCAGACATTGTCATGCAGTGTTAAACTCATCAATCATATCTGTTACTTTGAATAGACGCAATTCGATTTCAACAGAAAATCGAAATGAAATTTTTAACTAGCGCAATCAACGCGACGCACGATTCCTTCACTGCTGCCCCCCTTTCGACTGCTGAATCGTGCTATTCACCCTAGTTCTTCTAAAGCTTTGGAACACTGCATACACTACCTTGCCACCCTTGATGCACTGTGCACTGTCTTAAGGTACTGAGCCGTACGTAGCAAACTTTTTACACTGAAAATCACTGTCTCACAATGACACAGCGCCGCCTTAGAAGATGGGATAATGTATATACATAAGAAGATCTAATGGGCCGTGGCGGCACCGGCGACTGTCGCTACACAGCTGTGAAAGGGTCTCGAATTTCGACTACAGGCCCCAGATCCCCGGCGCCAGTTCATGAAGGTAAAGAACGTAGGTCAAATTTGCTGCGCTTTCCATACGTGGCCGAGCACGGAGAACGTGCATAGGCTGTCGCACTTTTCGCCGTAGCTTGTTCAATAGGGTCATTATAAGAAAAAATAGTAGACAGAAAGCATTGCATCGGTGTAAGCCTCACTATAAGCATACAATTTAACACAGTACAGAGACGACCCACTTGTCCAGAGTGCTCGCGCAGTATCTTGAGCTGAAGAAATACAGCGAAATTTTAAAGTAGGTACTGGCTTCAACTGAGCCAAGATGATTCGAACCGCACGGGCACAAGCTTGTAAAGAAAAAAAAAAAAGAAAAAGTCGTTGTTTTGCACCGCATCACACTTCTGGAGCACAAGACAAGTGCGGTTGACTCTGTACGCCCCTATCTATGGCAATGTGCTACTTCAAGATTTCGTTGAGAGATGATTTGTTTCTTTGAGAAGAAACTACTGTAATTACATACATGAATACATAGAAAACCCATCAAAACATCAACACATTTTTTTTTCAACACCTGCATCAAAGTCTGCTTTGGTAAAAACTAATTCAATAAGTCCTTGGTCGATATCAGTGATGTCAGAAAATGTTAATGGTGTCCGCCTCCCTGCTATCTTGAAAGCGTGGCTCGATAGGCAATAGAAAATATGTGAAACAAATGATACAAAAAACCAATATCAACAACAAAAGATAACAATGCAATATTCCAGATGAGGTTAAAAGCGTATATCACAGAAGTATGTGCGCAAGCTCACCGGACCGGTGGGTAACAGAGGACAGGAGCCGGGCTGCAGAGTGGAGAAGACGAATGCCCGTTCACGAACGAAGCTTTATAGCGAGGGTGCTCGAGCAATGCTGCCTTCTTCCGCTTGAGCAAAGAGCAGAATAGCAACTTGCAGGAGGGTGGCACCTGCTCCGAACAAGCCCTTCCCGTGGAGAGGGGAGAAGTGGAAGCAGTCTGTATGCTGATGGAGATGGCTGGAGGAAGGGGACAGAAAGAAGACATGAACTTGCATAGCTCCTTGCAATGCACAGGTCCCTTTTTTTTT